>JAMPIV010011884.1:0-95000 GCA_024509875.1 Oreohelix idahoensis
TCTGTCTCCATGGTTGCCAGTATTTCTTTTCTTATCTCTCTCTGATGATCTATGTTAATGGGTAAGTTGCTTTCTGAACTGTATCTTCTAGCAAACAAGTCTGCAGCTTGTTTTCCTCTGAAAAGTTTGCCACCTTCATCCAATGTGATAGTCTGCCTAGGTGAGGAACGCCCTTCATTTAGAGACTTGACTAATCTCCAAAGTTTCCTGCTGTCTTTCTCAAGGTTCAGCGATGCCGTTTTAGTTCTCCAGCTTTTCCGTTTTTCTTCTAGCTTTGTTCTCTGAAACTCTGCTACAGCCTTTTTCCATTTGTTGTGAGTTTCAAGTGAAGGCTGAGACTCTGCGTCCTTTCTAGCCCTGTCCATAGCTTCCTGACGTTCTTGGAGTGTGCTGGACCAGTATGGTATGTAGTTACGCCGGCATCCTTTGGGAATGGTTTCTTTTGCAGCTTGTAGTATGCATCTGTTGAAGTCTTTTACCACTTCATTAATGTCTCTGTTCTGTACCTTGAGGGTACACAGCAGCGTGTTCACCTGATGCCTGAATAAACCCCAGTTGGCTTTTTTGTAGTTCCATCTTGTAATGGCTGGGCCTGTACTGAGAGTTGCACTCTGGACAGTAAGAAAGATTGGGCGATGGTCGCTTCCCCCTAGTTGGTCTCCTACTTCTCTACTAATAGATCCAGCTATATCTGGTGTGGAGAAGGCAAGATCTGGTGTTGAAGTTGTGTGCCATCCTCTGGAGTAGAAGGTATGAGTATCTGTGGCATTATTGACTAGGATTAGGGAGTGATCATCTTGCCAAGTTTCAACCTCTTCACCTCTGTGATCCAGATGGCTATAGCCCCAGCTCTGGGAGTGGCTATTAAAGTCTCCAACTGCTATAAAGTTGGTGGCTGGTACCTGTATAGAGCTGAGACTCAGGGGTTTGTTGTTCGGACAGTAATAGTTCAGGAGTTCTATTTCCATCTTGTCTACCTTTATCTGCAACAGCTGATATTCTGCTCCATCCATGAAGGTTTTCCTTTCGTGTGCATGAATGTTATTCCTTACAAGAGTAAGTACTCCTCCTTTTCGTCTATCTTTTCTGTCGGATCTGAAGCATTGATATCCCCTTATTTTAAAGGTTTGATCTGCTTTCAAGTGAGTCTCTTGGATACAGCAAACACTGACTTGCTTCTCATACAAGATGTTTTCCAGCTGTGTCTTTTTGCTGTATCCAGCCTGCTTGCTGTTCACTCCCTCTGCATTCCAGTGCATCATGACAAGTGGCACTCTGGGTTTCTCTTTTTCTGTTTTGTTTTGGTCAGTAGTTCTCCTCCGCCGTCTGCTGACTCCACAAGACGGTCTAGAGGGTCCTCCAGTAGCTGAGGGTGGGCTCTGTCGAGGCTCAGATCCCGGCACTGCACCTGCCTGGTGGAGCTCCATAGGGCGAGCACCAGTACGAGATTTATTTGACGGTGTACTCTCCATAGAAAAAAAAAGCGAGTTGCGTGATACTGTGGTTTCCGGTGCGCCTTCTGGCCCAGTATCTATGACTTTAGCACCTGTTCAACGGGAGAGTGGGCTCATCCCTAATCTGTTTATGTTCCCAGTAGTAGACTATTCGCAAGCAGCCTGGGGGTGTCACTGCTCTGCGCGGACCTTGTTTACCGAGGCGGCGTCCGAGCTCGTATGGTGAAAATATGGTTGTGTTATCTTCAAAATAGCCCTGTCTTTCCCATGGCTTTTCTGCCATCCTGCAACTTTGAGTTAGGGAGTTCTGAGCTCCAGTATCTTTCCCAGGCATTTTATCCTGGCCTGGCACGCATACAGAGGACCCCA
Organism: Oreohelix idahoensis; assembly: GCA_024509875.1. NCBI lineage: Eukaryota > Metazoa > Mollusca > Gastropoda > Stylommatophora > Oreohelicidae > Oreohelix > Oreohelix idahoensis. Next base: position 1,824 of record JAMPIV010011884.1, read on the forward strand.
CTTCTGGTTCTAAGTTAGCAGTTGGGGATAGGTGGGGTAGCACACTGTGCATTCCCCGTCATCCAGGGGGCTCTCCAACTATGCAGAGCTTGCACAATGCTGTGCTCTGGTTCTGGGCTCTCCCAAGGAATCCTCACGTCCTGCACAGAGCCACTTCCAGATACCCACCACCTGCCAACCCTCCATTGTAGAAGTCTCCTGCATGCGGCCATCCAGTCAAGAGCCAGTATTAAGTCTGGTGCCCCCGTGATCCCCCCCAAGCTCAGTGTGCAATGCTGGGTTCTCATCATGCTGCAACACAGGGGGGATTGTGATGCTCAGCCATCTCTCTCAACTCTGCACCGATATAAAACTTCTAAATTTAATACTGATATGTTTATTTCTTGGAGCTTTATATTTATTCTTTGACCACGTGCAATATATAGGATAGTGGTCACTCATCGCGACAGTAGGAACAGAGCATTCTATAATGTTTTCTGCATAGGTGACATAGATGATTCATTTGTTACCCTGGTAGGCTGGTTGACTATTTGTTTTAGGTTGTAAGATAGTATGATGTTTTCCCACGTTTGGTTTGTGTTATGCATGTCGATGTTGAAATCGCCTAGAAGAATAATTTCTTTGGCAGTGGTAAATACTTTATCCATCATGGTGGTGAAATCTTCATACCAGATGGCTCCTGCACTGGGATTTCTATAAAGATACCCGACTAGAAATTGTCCCTGAGTCGGTAGTTTTATTTCTAACCATATGCACTCAGTCTCTGCTGTCTCTAAATCGCTTCTGTGGCGATAACTAATAGAAGTGGAAATATATACTACTATACCTGTTTCTAGCTTTCTACTTGAGTCTCGCCGAACTGTTTTAAAGCCATTTAGGGCAGTTTCATCATCTGATATTTTGTCGTTTAAACGACTTTCGGAAAGTCCAAAAACATGAAAATTTTTATTCAGAATTCGTGTAAGCTCAGGAAGTTTGCCTAATAAATGGTAAATGTTCAGGTGGCCCAGCCGTAGACCATCCTTAATTAGCCATTGTGTCTGATAGGTATGCATTTTATTTTGGCGAGTGGTTTAAAAAGGAAAATAACAAAAGCAATTTTAAATACGAAACCTACGAAAATTTAAACTAATTAACGTCACCAAGTAAGTGAAAATACAAATGTTAGTACTTAACGTACGAACACTTGGTACAAGTATTGCTAAAAAAATTACAGTTAACTGAAATTATCAGTAGTATATTAAAATAGTACACAAAAGTAGGCACGCACGTTTTCACACCACAACACTGAAATTCTAACAAAGTAATTAAGCAACACTGAGAGAATACGAATTAAAAAGTAAATAAAATAAAATCTTGCAAATTATGAAAAAAAAACTGTCGAAGGCCTGTAGCCAATGAAATTAGAGTGTTTTGAGAAAGTAACAAAGTACTTATTACTTTATACGTCACAGTAATCAACTAATTTTTCACGGGAGAGACGGCTTTGGTCGCAGGGATTAAGTCAATAACAAAAAAAAAAAAAAAAAAACATGAGTGGATTCATCATCGATAATGGATGTCTCTGTCAGGTATATAGTAGGGCCCCCGTTGCACAGACATCATTAGTGCTTGGCTGAGGGATGCAGGACTGGAAGACACTAAGTAACAGGCAGATTTCGCTGCGCTGGGAAACATATAGAAATGGAAATATCTAATATCTAAAAATATCCACACAAACAATATAGTCCCAAAGCAAATACTGACGTAGGGAAATGAAGTATTAGAGACTTCCCTACACCAGGTCACAGATGTATGAGGTAAGTCATCAGTTCCCTTCATCACTGTCTTTGCCTTCCCTAACTGATGAAGGCAGGTACCCATTTACAGCTGGGTAGACTGGCGCGTTGTGCTACCGGGTTTCGAACTAAATACCAATGCGTTCAGAAGCAATAGCTCTTACCACTCTGCCACTCGACGCACTATCAAAAATAAACATTTTAACTCTAAGATAGCCTGCCTTCGCTGTCAGATAACGGCCTCAATAGTTATCGCCTTCCTCCAAATGGCAACAAAATATCAGCGAAATATCATATCTGGTATCTTTACTAGCGTCATTTTGCGAGTGTGACCAGCAAGTTACACGTGTTCGGTCGGGGAGCGAGAGTGAAGGAATTCTGATATCGTCAATATATAAAGGTAAAGGGGAGAGAATAAAAAAGTCTGTACCCGACGACAGGGAATACCAACAAATATTCAATTCACTCACCGTGCAGGTGTGCTGACCAGAAAGATAATGAACATATGGAGTTTAACCTAGGCGAACGTACCGGAGTACAGGTGTCATGACTAAACCTGAGAGTTTCGACAGGCGTATTTGTAAACGTTAAGAGATTGGTGTGCTACCAATACACTACCTATCAGCTCCAGGTGGAGTTTAATGTCATAAAAAGTACCCACCAAACGTGCCTTTCCCATGCCATCCGTTCAAGGTAACTTGAACGTGTCGTGGTTTCCTTTTTCATGTCTGCCTCTCGTTCCCTAATCCATGTGTTCTTTTCTCTCTCTCTCTCTCTACTTCTCGTACCGTGGGGATCCCAGAAAAGATACTACCTTCCGTTGCTATCAGCTGGTTTCCTCAAAGTGTTTCCTACCCAACATTGTATGATGGTGTTATTACTACATGTAACTTGTATGAGGCCAGCTGTGAAGGCTCCTGAGATAAAATGTGGTTGAGAATTATCAGAAGGCCTTTCTTGCTACCACTACGACCTCACACTTAATTTTTTTTTTTTTTTTCTTAATGAATGTGGCTACGTAAAGTGTCTAGGGTAATGATGTGTAATGTGGTGTGTTAGTTATAAATACACCCACAGGCATTTAAGAAGACTAATAAGATTAACAAGTGTTAAAATACACTGAACTAACTCACGTGTATAAAGTTTTTGATATAATTATATTACATTTATTTGTTCTGGATCAAGTTTTATTTTGACCAGAACTTGTTTTAAAAGAAGGATTTAAAATTTATGAAAATTATGCATGGAATGTTACATAATAAATACAAAAGTGTACATATTTAAGTACTAGAATAGTTAGTTTTATTCAAATGTTCTGGTAGTCATCTCTTTGGGAGGATATTTACTGTTTGTGCTGTTGGGGTGGCCTCATCACACCTGTCTATATTGACTACACCGTGTCCAGAAACTGGTGGGAATTTTTATGGGGATATTAGTCACTACCAATAGTTGGTGAATGTCCAGCAGACCAGAGGCTCACTCATCTTTTTGTAGCTCTGGTGCTGAAAACTTGCGGTCCCACCTCTCCGTGCTGGCGGACAATAATGGTGGTCTCTGTCACAAGAACTGCACAGATACACTCGAGTAAAGTCACCCACCGGATAGACTCTGCTTTGTTGTCGATAGAAAACTCACAGCTCTGCAATCAAAGTATGGGCTATGTGTCAAAATCTATTCTATACCCACGTCTGGACACCACACTGACACAACAACCACATCATACAGACAGGTCAGATCTCTCTGACCAAACAGCACAGTTACCATGGTGGGTTTACCTCAGATAGATCCTCCCAGACTATAGATTCTGAAAAATATTTATTAGTTGTTGGCCCTAAAAGAAGATAGGTAATCTGTTTCAACGCTTGATATATCTTGCATAATCCTTGCTGTAGTTTATGTACCTTGTTGGTCCCTAGACCCTGACTTGGGCGGGGGGTCTAGAGCAAAATCCCTACTGGTTTGTAAGGCTATATTATGATATGGCAGTATCAAATCACTCGAACATGAAACAATATTCAAAATATATAAAGAAATAATTTCAATCTTACCAGATTAAGAATACATAACACAGAATTGCTAGCAAAACTCAGCTGAGCTGCTGGCTATAGTATGGCGTCCCTAAATTTATTCACTGTCTTTCATATGGGAACACACCACACTTTAAAATCTGTGTCTAACACTGAACAATTATTGAAGAATGACCCCAAATGCGCTCTGAGCGCTAATGATATGATTGTCTGTGGCCAATCACTGCCAAGGTTTATTTTTAATTTCAAATTTCTACACTAGTCATTTCAGTCATGCTTCAGTCAAGTATGGATGGTTATCTGTTAGTCTGTCCGTCTCTACTTGTGTTTCTAAAAAAAAAAATGTGCTTGATTTTTGAAGCAACCTTTCTCTCCCCTTAAAATTTTGTCGTAAAAAGTTATATTTAGACACAGCTACCGCTCAAAAACCCTCTCCTCCATAATAAGTAACTTTGAACACCTGTTCCCAAGGTCGTGTTTTTGTGTGCAAATTGTGACACTTTTAGATTCAATATAGTCTAGCGATGATGTGAACTACACTGTCTTTTGTCATTATCTTCAATATTATCTATCCGTTTGTAAAATTAAGATCATATTAGTTCACTGCTCAGAATAGGCCATCCGGCCAGCTAATTTTTATATTCCTAACATTAATATTAAGAAAATTTACTTTTTAAATTTTTGTAATTTTCCTACCATCCGCGTTCTGCCGCTCAATTCAAATCAAAAGCTTAGTATCGCAAAAGCGTCCATTTCCGTACCTCGTGTCAATTTGGGGGAAGTGCATCTTTGCATTCCTGGATCCCCCCCAATTGCGTCTCCTTAGCCTTGCTACGCAATCTTTCCAGTCATATTTTTTCCTTTTTGATCCTCCGTTCCCCTCCTGTCTAGCAAGGCAAAATTTATAGAGGATGATGACCCGCGGTCTAGGCGATCATGTACATCAGCAGCTTACGCATTATGTTTTTTATCCTTAAATGTTATCTTTGGAGTATTTTACCGTTGTATCTCGGTCAATTTCACTACACATCTCCCCACTTGAAAACATGCCTATGGCAAGTTCCAAAACCAGCGATACACATAGGTAAAATTACTCCTCACGTCTGCCACTACTCTAATTTTGATCACAGGGGTGCCGACTGAGGAAATCTGCACCGACATTCAATTTGCCTGGGATATATTGGATACTGAACTGATATGGTTGAAGCAATAAAGACCACCACCAACAGTAACACCTGATTTTAATAATGAAACATCCACAACCACTTTGCCAATAACTTGCGATGAATTCACGCTGGACGAGATCAAACAAGCCGTTAAAAGATTAAAAAATTTTAAAGCTGCTGGATTGCCCAATTAAAATGATTAAAGCAGTTTCTTTTTCCTTTGAGAAATTTTAGATATTATTGTTTATGGAGAGAAGAACAACCACCCAACAATGGAAAGACAGTATTATTGTAAAGTTACCGAAGAAAGGTGATCTATCAGACTGTAATAACTGGCGTGGTATATCTCTATTATCAGTACCTGGAAAATTATTATGTTGCATGATGTTAGAAAGACTTAAATTGCATGCTGACGAAAAGATCAGAGAAGAACAAGCGGGTTTCAGGCCGAAACGATCATGTATTGATCAATTATTCACACTAAGAACAATTATAGAAGAATCAGTGGAAAGGCAATCGCCACTTATTATCACCTTCGTCGATTTTCAAAAAGCCTTTGATAGTCTACACCGCCCATCATTGTGGGGTTTGATACTTACAATTCTATGGTTTTCAAAAAAAATATGTGAAAATATAATCAAAGCGCTATATGACAATGCAAGATGTTGTGTTAGAACAAATAAAGGGAATACAGAATGGTTTACAGTAGAAACAGGGGTGAAACAAGGCTGTATTATGTCACCACTACTTTTTGGAATAGCTATTGATTGGGTTATGAAAAAAACTATACCCACAAAAAACAATTGGGTATAAAATGGACAAATGGAAAATTCCTGGGGGACCTGGATTTCGCAGATGATGTAGCATTCTTAAGTTCAACACCAAGACAATCCCAAGAAGCAATAAATAATTTGTGTCATCTCTCGGTTAAAATTGGTCTCCAAATAAATGCCTCTAAAACTAAAGCTATGAACTTTTCTAACGAGACCTTTGATATCATCTTGAACGGGGAAAAACTACAGAAAGTTGAAAGTATCAATAATTAAGGCAGAAAAATGACTCAGGATGGTGACACAACAAAGAGAAATCCATACTAGAATTGCTTTGGCAGCTAGCGCCTTCAATAGATTATCTAACATTTGGAAATTACGATCATTGAATATACATACCAAGTTTCGTCTGTTTAATTCAAATGTTATCTCAGTGTTAACATACGGCTGTGAGAGTTGGAAAATAACAAAATCACGGGAGAACAAGCTGAATACATTCGAGAACAAATGTCTTAGAAAACTCATGAACATCAGTTGGAAAGAATTCAAGACTAATCGACAAATAAGAGAAGACTCTAGGCAGAATTATGTCTCCGACTATATAAGGAAAAGACGATGGTCATATATCGGTCATGTCCTACGAATGCAAAACAACAGAATACCACTACAGGCGCTCACTTGGGTTCCTGAGGGTAAGCGGAAAAAAGGAAGACCAAAAGAAACACTCAGAAGAACAATAATAAGAGAAGGAAGAACGTTGGGCCTTAATAATGTGCAAGAGCTAAGAGGAGTGGCGTCACAACGAACAACCTGGAGAGCACTGGTTTCTGCCTTATGCGCCGTTTTTTGGCGGAATATATTATTATTATTATTATGGTTGAAGCAATAAAGACCACCTCAGCAATCTTGCGTTTTCATGCTTAGCCTGAGACAAGAACACGAGAGGCTGATGATCCGTCTCCACCACAAAAGTCCTACCATACAGATAGATTTGAAACTTCTTTATTGCCCAGATTAATGCTAAACATTCTTTTTCGCTTGTGGAGTATCCTTGTTCCGCCTTATTCAATTTGCGGCTTGCATAAGCGACTGGTTTCAGTTCCCCATCAGGTGAAGATGATCTTTGCAACAAAGCCCCTCCAAGTCCTACATTACTGGCATCGGTTCTTAAGACAAAGTCCTGTGTCAAATCAGGCAGTTTGAGAATAGGCTTGCTAGTGAGTTTTTCCTTTAACTCTTGGAACGCTAATTCACATTGTGCAGTCCAAATAATTTTATCTGGAAGTCCCTTGCGAGTCAGATCAGTCAGAGGAGCACAAATGGCGTTAAAATTTTTGATGTATTTCTGATAAAATCCGCATAACGACACGAATGATCGCACGTCCTTTTTGGTTTGCGGCCTAGGTGCTCTCTGCAGTTTTTCCAAGTTCTTAGGATCAGGGGTCATATTACCCTGATATACAGTGTGCCCCAAGAATTCCAACTCTTTGCATCCAATACAACATTTTGTTGGCCTAGCAGTTAAGTTCGCCTCCCGAAGTCTATCAAACAACATCTCCAGAGCTTCAATGTGTTCTTCAAATGTCTCTGTGGCGACGAGTATATCATCCATGAAATTCGTGATACATGGGTTATTCAGGGGGTCCAACAATTTTCGCATCATCCTTGAAAACACACTCGGAGCATTTTTCAGTCCGAATGGTAGCATATTGAATTCATAATGTCCATCCGAAGTGCTAAAAGCCAAATAAGGTCTCACTTCAGGCTTCACTGGGATCTGGTAATAGCCTTTACTAAGATCCACTTTTGAAAAGTATTTTGCCTTGTTCAGTCTGGCAAATAACTGTTTTGTGTCTGGTAATGGATCCACTTGTCCTTCTGTGACAGCATTCAGTTTCCTGTAATCTATGCACAGTCTGTGTTCCCCAGACGGTTTCCTCAACAAAACGACACTAGAACTAAAAGATGATTCACTGTGCGAAATAATCCCCTCCTTCAATAAATAATCTATTTCTTCCTTTAATGCCTTCTCCTTCGCGAACGGAATAGAATAGGCTCTCATACAGATTGGGTTTGAGTCTACCAGTTTCATGTCATACTGTAGCAAATTTGTATGGCCTGGTTTATCTGTTAATACATCTGTATGTTCCTCCAGAACCTGTTGAACTCTCTCCCTCTGGTTTTTAGTCAGGTGCTTACTGACTTTTACCTGTGCTGCGGTTTCACAAGGATGTAATGGGGATTCATGTGAGGTGAGTGGTTCCTTTTGCATCTGGGTTGCAATAGCTAAGGTCAATAAGGGGGTGCTTTCCTGGAGTGGTCTGTCCAGATACTTCTTTAACAGGTTTACATGATAAACTTTTTCCTTCCCCTTTTTGTCAATTTTATAGTTTGTTCTAGACACCTTCTCTAGAACCGTATATGGACCTTGCCAACCAATTTGTAATTTATTCTGGCTTCCGGGTAGTAAAAGCAGCACCTTCTCTCCGACTGCCAGTTCCCTGTCCTTTGCCTTCCTATTAAAATATGCTGCATGTTTCTTCCTGGCTTGTTTCAAATTATCATTTGCCAGTTTCCATCCAGCTTTCAAACGAGTGGTCAGTTCGTTCACGTATTGATACGATGAGGTAACAGTCTCTTCCGCCTTCTCATCTGTCCAGGTCCTTAATAGAGTTACATCTGGATCTTTAATTTACCATACTTATTTTTCATGGAACCCATCGGGTCCCGTCCCTTAGAAGCTCTATAATGAGGACTTTTCTTCCTAGAATCATCACTCACAAATCGACCACTACCAATTTTTTCTCTGGGGTTTGTCTCCCCACTTAAGATTGTTTATGAGAGATCTTCGCTCTCTTGTCTGTTCCTCCAGTTTATATAAGTCTGACCGAGGGATTGTCATCCTATCCTGGGTTAAATTTCTTCTTTGTACTCTTCGCATAGCGGCCATGTTAATCCATTCAAGTGAAGACTGGGTGTGAAAAGGGGGCTCCCATTCCACTTTGTCTACCCGTGTATAATTAGTTTTCCTTTCAGGCCTAAAGTTGCCCCGTGGCGGTTCTAGGTCCTGCACATATTTTCCCTTTGTGGGTGTTCCCTCATGAAATACGCCACATGCTTCTACAAAGTTTTCAACATCGACATTTACGTCGGGCCAATAGTATTTTAGAGCAATCTTTTGGCAGATGGTACCGACTTTCTCATGGTCACCATCTTTTCCAACATGTAAGCTCCTTATCAAATTTGCCCTATATCTCTTGGGAAGAACTAACTGTCCGTGACCAGTGAATCTAGTTCCTGTCTTCCTGTATAATAATCTATTCTTCATGAAATATTCCCCCTTGCTCGGAGGTGTGTGGCATTTGGGCAATTTTTTAAAACATGGCTGAGTGTCCTATCCTCAGCCTGCGCCTTCCTCATCTCCTCTGGATGAGCATTTATAGGTTCACCTTCTTCCTCCTTCTTCTGTGACCTGGTCTGCACTGTCGCCATGATCACAGGTCTCTCGGGATTCCCCAAGAAGACGTATCTACACCCCAATATCAGAGGGTAGATTGGTTCATCTATCACTGCTGCTCTGATTTCTCCTTCCACATAGCGAGTTTTCACCGTTATCCTTGCGATGGGAAGTGTCATGAGTGGTATGTCCTTAGTCGCCCCTTGTATTTCCACTGTTTCTGTGGTATACTGACTTGGGTCCACTAGGCTAGACTTCACAACTGAATCATAATCCAAACCTGTATCATAAAGGCACCTTATGGTGACCCCATTACAAATAACATCCTCACAAACTGGGGGGGTGATAAGGTTCCTGTTGTCCCTTAGGATTAACCTTTAATCTTTGCGTCCCCGACTTCATTGCAGCAATGTTTGAAGGTTTCCTTCTACAAAATTCGGTGTTATGGTTATCCTTCTTGCACCATTTGCACCATCTTTTTCCTTGGTTCAACGGTTTTCTTTCATTGAACTTTTGGTCATTGAACTGTGAGTTTCTGTCGCGATAGTCATTTCTTGGCCGCTCAAAATTTGTCCTACCCTTATTTCCCTGCTCTCTATTATCAAATTTATTAAATTGCTGTGGAGCTTTAAAATTGTCTATGTGCTTCTTCTTAGCACCACTTACCTCTGCCTGAGCTGCCTGATACCTCTCAGCAACATTTAAAATTTCCCCCAACTTCTCTGCACCTTGTTCCATGAGAAATTTTCTCATGTCTGGAGCCATGGACTCTCTCAATTGCTCAATCATGATCATTTCTTTAAGATCTTGGGTCTTCCCCAGAGCCGTCCATTTCTCCAAATAGGTTTCTAGTCTGGCAGAGAATTGGTGGTATGTCTCCCCAGACAACAGTTTGGCATTTCTAAATCTCTTACGATAAAATTCACCATTCTTCTCGTACCTTAATAACAAAGCCTGCTTTAACATGTCATAATTGTCTTGGTCTTCTCTGTTCATTTTGGCAAATACTTCATAAGAAGCACCCCTCAATCCCTGTGATAGCTTTAAACTCCACCTCTCTCTCTCTAACCCATATGTAGTAGCTAATAACTCAAAACGTCCTAGGTACCCCTCTATGTCATCGTCTTTTTCAACAAAATGGTCTAAATGAAACCCCATAGCTGAGTTTGAGGCTCCCATACTGGGCGTAGCATCTGAGGCAAAAGGGCTGGCACCATTTTCAGGGGCCGGGCCTTGTAATTCCAGCTCCCTTAGTCGTAATTCGTGCTCCCTCTGCAACCTTCTATCTTCTGCCTCCCTTTCGGCAGTCAACCTTTTTTCTTCTGCCTCCCTTTCGGCCTTTTTATCTTCTGCCTCCCTTTCGGCCTTTTTATCTTCTGCCTCCCTTTCGGCCTTTTTATCTTCTGCCTCCCTTTGCTGTCGTTTTTCTTCTGCCTCAATCTGCAGCCTCTTAATTTCTCTATCAGCCTCAATTTGTAATCTCTTTTCTTCAGCTAACCTGTCAGCCTCTAATTTTCTTTCAGCCTCTTTTTCTAATCTCCTTTCTTCCCGTTCAATATATTTATCACATTCAGTCGTTACGTATTGAATTAAAATTTGACCATCCATCCCCATCTCCTTCGCAGTGAGCACAGCAGCTGATCTAAACTTTGCTAGCTCTGCCATACTTTTTGGACAATATAATAATATACAAGATAAATCTCTAACCAGTAAATACACTAAGTACTTCTAATTACTATATGACTATAGTCTAACTAATTCTAACTAACCAGTTAACTAATTAATTATTACTGGCTGTGAAGATTCACCAACTTTTATCTGCAGGGACACTTTTAATTTTAAAGGAAATTTTACAATTTATTTCCCTACTTTTATTTCTCCCACCAGGAGATCCTAATTTTACTGTTGGGCTAATTATCCCTGGACAAGACCCCAATTTATGTAGTGGTGTTGATGGTATTGTATGATGGTGTTATTACTACATGTAACTTGTATGAGGCCAGCTGTGAAGGCTCCTGAGATAAAATGTGGTTGAGAATTATCAGAAGGCCTTTCTTGCTACCACTACGACCTCACACTTAATTTTTTTTTTCTTAATGAATGTGGCTACGTAAAGTGTCTAGGGTAATGATGTGTAATGTGGTGTGTTAGTTATAAATACACCCACAGGCATTTAAGAAGACTAATAAGATTAACAAGTGTTAAAATACACTGAACTAACTCACGTGTATAAAGTTTTTGATATAATTATATTACATTTATTTGTTCTGGATCAAGTTTTATTTTGACCAGAACTTGTTTTAAAAGAAGGATTTAAAATTTATGAAAATTATGCATGGAATGTTACATAATAAATACAAAAGTGTACATATTTAAGTACTATACTAGTTAGTTTTATTAAAATGTTCTAGTAGTCATCTACTTGGGAGGATATTTACTGTTTGTGCTGTTGGGGTGGCCTCATCACACCTGTCTATATTGACTACACCGTGTCCAGAAACTGGTGGGAATTTTTATGGGGATATTAGTCACTACCAATAGTTGGTGAATGTCCAGCAGACCAGAGGCTCACTCATCTTTTTGTAGCTCTGGTGCTGAAAACTTGCGGTCCCACCTCTCCGTGCTGGCGGACAATAATGGTGGTCTCTGTCACAAGAACTGCACAGATACACTCGAGTAAAGTCACCCACCGGATAGACTCTGCTTTGTTGTCGATAGAAAACTCACAGCTCTGCAATCAAAGTATGGGCTATGTGTCAAAATCTATTCTATACCCACGTCTGGACACCACACTGACACAACAACCACATCATACAGACAGGTCAGATCTCTCTGACCAAACAGCACAGTTACCATGGTGGGTTTACCTCAGATAGATCCTCCCAGACTATAGATTCTGAAAAATATTTATTAGTTGTTGGCCCTAAAAGAAGATAGGTAATCTGTTTCAACGCTTGATATATCTTGCATAATCCTTGCTGTAGTTTATGTACCTTGTTGGTCCCTAGACCCTGACTTGGGCGGGGGGTCTAGAGCAAAATCCCTACTGGTTTGTAAGGCTATATTATGATATGGCAGTATCAAATCACTCGAACATGAAACAATATTCAAAATATATAAAGAAATAATTTCAATCTTACCAGATTAAGAATACATAACACAGAATTGCTAGCAAAACTCAGCTGAGCTGCTGGCTATAGTATGGCGTCCCTAAATTTATTCACTGTCTTTCATATGGGAACACACCACACTTTAAAATCTGTGTCTAACACTGAACAATTATTGAAGAATGACCCCAAATGCGCTCTGAGCGCTAATGATATGATTGTCTGTGGCCAATCACTGCCAAGGTTTATTTTTAATTTCAAATTTCTACACTAAAGTCATTTCAGTCATGCTTCAGTCAAGTATGGATGGTTATCTGTTAGTCTGTCCGTCTCTACTTGTGTTTCTAAAAAAAAATGTGCTTGATTTTTGAAGCAACCTTTCTCTCCCCTTAAAATTTTGTCGTAAAAAGTTATATTTAGACACAGCTACCGCTCAAAAACCCTCTCCTCCATAATAAGTAACTTTGAACACCTGTTCCCAAGGTCGTGTTTTTGTGTGCAAATTGTGACACTTTTAGATTCAATATAGTCTAGCGATGATGTGAACTACACTGTCTTTTGTCATTATCTTCAATATTATCTATCCGTTTGTAAAATTAAGATCATATTAGTTCACTGCTCAGAATAGGCCATCCGGCCAGCTAATTTTTATATTCCTAACATTAATATTAAGAAAATTTACTTTTTAGATTTTTGTAATTTTCCTACCATCCGCGTTCTGCCGCTCAATTCAAATCAAAATCTTAGTATCGCAAAAGCGTCCATTTCCGTACCTCGTGTCAATTTGGGGGACGTGAATTTTTTACTTTCCTCCATCCCCCCCAATTGCGTCTCCTTAGCCTTGCTACGCAATCTTTCCAGTCATATTTTTTCCTTTTTGATCCTCCGTTCCCCTCCTGTCTAGCAAGGCAAAATTTATAGAGGATGATGACCCGCGGTCTAGGCGATCATGTACATCAGCAGCTTACGCATTATGTTTTTTATCCTTAAATGTTATCTTTGGAGTATTTTACCGTTGTATCTCGGTCAATTTCACTTAATTTTTATATTTATTTAGGTTCTTATGTGTCCTGTCTAGCCTTCACTTTCTTTCCTTTCCCTGACGAAGGCCTTGTGGTCGTAACGTTGGCTATTTTCTCTGTCTTTTGTCCTCGTAAAACGAATTACCTTTTTTCGATTTTTTTTTCACACCCATCCATTTAACTGTTGACAGACAGTCATTGGAAGCATTCACTGCCAGGGGGATACTTAAAGTATCTGGCACCAGGGGCAAATTCTTTGGCATCCCAACCCCATTAAATTAACACGCGGACAAATATATTATACTTGCAATTAGATTTTTAAACAATACAGTATAGCAGTGTCGGAATTGTGCCCGATCGCACCACCCTCCTGATTGTCACCCGGGGCGGACTGCACCCCCGTTAGTAAGCCACTGTTAGCTGCACACTGACAGCGTTAATGTCAGACATTTTATCCACGTCCAACAGTGTTCTCTGACTGTTTAACTGTGAACAATGGACCACTACTGTTTCCTGAAAAATCACCATCATCATTATCTTTTGTGGTCCTGATGGAGCTTGTAGCCATGACTGTCAGGAAGGGCCATACAGGAAGCTTACACCATACAGGAAGCTTACACCATACAGGAAGCTTACACCATACAGGAAGCTTACACCATGCAGGAAGCTTACACCATACAGGAGGAAGCTTACACCATACAGGAAGCTTACACCATACATTCACATTCTCTTGTGACGGTGATTTCTGTGACAATTTCTGTTATATGATGAGGTTGCCAGCCTCATGGATAACTTTATATCAGTCGCCTGAGACGACATGTCACATGTCACGTGTTTAGAGACCCCCGGAAACTGCACGGGGCCTTGTAAAATGGCTCAAGAAAATATGCACGGAAAACGTTATGACAGAACTGAAGGGGGCGGCTGAGACATCTTACAAACAAACGGTTAGGTGACGAGATGAATGGACGCGTGTAGCTACTTCATGGTAGCTGGAGAAGGAGGCAGCGGGGCAGGTATTTAGTTCAGTCCACAAAGTTTTCGTTCCTTTAAGCATATTTTATGTATATTATAAATTATGAGTTCACAGGCAGTATGAAATGGACAAATTTAGTTGAAAAGGGACTCGCAATTTCAGAATCTGAAAGACACTTGAAAAATATGAAGAAGTATATTTTCACTTCCTTAGAAGAAAACGCTGGCGGTGGATATGACACACATTGAGAAAACCTGCTGATAGCATTACAAGGCAGTCCTAGTTCTGGAATGCTCTGGGTATGAGAGGCAAAGCGACCGCCCCCCCCCCCCGCCCCACCCGCCCCCACCCCCCCCCCCCCCCCCCCCCCAAAAAAAAAAAAAATACAAAACAAAAACATGGCAGAAGAGAACTGAAGATAAAAGTTGAAAGGATAAAGATGATATAGGAAGGTGCTGCATAAGCGGCACAGAATTTTAGTTGCAGAGGCCAGACAGTCTCTTAAGACGTATCTCTTCCTGGAATGTATTGTACGCGTCCTAGCACGTGACTAGTGCTTCTCTCTCTCTCTCTCTCTCTCTCTCTCTCTCTCTCTCTCTCTCTCTCTCTCTCTCTCTCTCTCTCTCTCTCTTCATGTAGGTCTAAGTTCCCTTTTCTTCTTTTCCCATATTATTATTTCATACCTGTGACAATGGCACTTTATTTTACTCTAGTTTTCTCAGCGTGCGACCGATTGTTCTACTATTCTTGTCCACACTACCATCTGCTGGTACTAATATTGCTTGCCGGCTCTTTGAGTTAGGGAGGGAAAAGGCAGCAAGGACCAGAACTCGTCACCCCCCACCTCTCGATGCTTGACCTCGTATAGTGAAGTCTCAAACATTTTACTCCCCTACGACATTATCTACTATGGGACTACCTTTTACTTGTGATCTTGGTCAACGCTTTTAAATAATTCTTAGATAACTATTTACAATCGCAACCCACTTTGGGTGTTCTATTTTTGTCATTCTCTACTATGAAATCGGACACAAATGTAATTTGTACATATAGAGATTTAGATTATCTAATCATAATTTCCGGCTTTTCGTTCTTCAACCATAATTTCTAATGAACGGAAAGACGATTCATTAGGTATCTCTCTACACTTTGTATGGGTGCAATATTTTGTCTTTCTTTCCTTTTTTAGCTTGTCTTTATTAAATAATTACAACAAAGCTGTACCTGATTCGAACAAATAAAAGGCCTGTAAACAGTAAAATAAATAGTACACACATAAAGGTATGTTTCAGACACTCGTGAGAAATAAAGAAGTAGAAAAACTATACAACAGAAAAACAACAGAAGTGATAGGCTCACCGGAGAACATAACCCAGGACCTTCCGAACGGTAACACCGCCTAGCAACGGAAACGACCTGATTTATCACATTTTCTCATGAAAATGACTCGACTGTTCTCAGTAACCAGAGCGTTACCCCATATTTATGTATCTCTGCATCTCACGGTCTTGTTTCAAACATATGAAAATCACAGATAACCGTCTAGCATGCCGTGCGAATAGCTTTTGCTTCGGGTCGTGTAAATAACTGAGACGAAGTAACAGCAACAAATATTCCCTTCTAAGTGGGAGATAAAAAAGTAATTTATATTTAGGTTTATGACGGAACAAGCAAAGATTTACACAGGGCGTTTCGGGGCAGAGTTATCTTCAGTCACAACAATAAGCACAAGACACAAAGTAAGTTAAGAAATGAAATATATACAAATAAAAGTGACAACTGCCAAAACAAAAAAAAAAGTACTTAGCGTGCAGAAACAAATTTAGGAACAAGAAACAAAAATAACGAGAATGGGGTTCTTAACCTTTTTTGTGCCATGGACCCCTTTGATTCTCCGGTGAAGGCTACAGACCCCTTTGATTGTCTGGTGAAGACTACAGACACAATTGATTGTCTGGTGAAGATTACGGACACAATTGATTGTCTGGTGAAGATTACGGACACAACTGATTGGTGAAGATTACGGACACAATTGATTGTCTGGTGAAGATTACGGACACAATTGATTGTCTGGTGAAGACTACGGACACATTTGATTGTCTGGTGAAGACTATGGACACATTTGATTGGCTGGTGAAGACTATGGACACATTTTATTGTCTGGTGAAGACTATGGACACATTTGATTGTCTGGTGAAGACTATGGACACATTTGATTGGCTGGTGAAGACTATGGGCATATTTTATTGTCTGGTGAAGACTATGGACACATTTGATTGTCTGGTGAAGACTATGGACACATTTGATTGTCTGGTGAAGACTATGGACACATTTGATTGTCTGGTGAAGACTATGGACACATTTGATTGTCTGGTGAAGACTATGGACACATTTGATTGGCTGGTGAAGACTATGGACACATTTTATTGTCTGGTGAAGACTATGGACACATTTGATTGTCTGGTGAAGACTATGGACACATTTTATTGTCTGGTGAAGACTACGGACACATTTGATTGTCTGGTGAAGACTACGGACACATTTGATTGTCTGGTGAAGACTAAGGACACATTTGATTGTCTGGTGAAGACTATGGACACATTTTATTGTCTGGTGAAGACTATGGACACATTTGATTGGCTGGTGAAGACTATGGACACATTTGATTGTCTGGTGAAGACTACGGACACATATAATTGCCTGGTGAAGGCTACAGACATCTTTGATTGTCCGATGAAGCCTACAGACACATTTGATTGTCCGGTGAAGGCTACAGACAACTTTGATTGTCTGGTGAAGGCTACATACAACTTTGATTGTTTGGTGAAGGCTACAGACAACTTTGATTGTTCGGTGAAGGCTACAGACAACTTTGATTGTCCGGTGAAGGCTACAGACAACTTTGATTGTCTGGTGAAGGCTACATACAACTTTGATTGTTTGGTGAAGGCT
This sequence comes from Oreohelix idahoensis, assembly GCA_024509875.1. Taxonomy (NCBI): domain Eukaryota; kingdom Metazoa; phylum Mollusca; class Gastropoda; order Stylommatophora; family Oreohelicidae; genus Oreohelix; species Oreohelix idahoensis. The sequence continues at coordinate 19,079 of JAMPIV010011884.1, forward strand.
ACAGACAACTTTGATTGTTCGGTGAAGGCTACAGACAACTTTGATTGTTCGGTGAAGGCTACAGACAGCTTTGATTGTTCGGTGAAGGCTACAGACAACTTTGATTGTTTAGTGAAGGCTACAGACAACTTTGATTGTTCGGTGAAGGCTACAGACAACTTTGATTGTTCGGTGAAGGCTACAGACAGCTTTGATTGTTCAGTGAAGGCTACAGACCACTTTGATTGTTCGGTGAAGGCTACAGACAACTTTGATTGTTCGGTGAAGGCTACAGACAACTTTGATTGTTCGGTGAAGGCTACAGACAACTTTGATTGTTCGGTGAAGGCTACGGACGCCTTCTAAAAATGTTCATAGACGCATAATTAACATTTTCGCATACAAATAATACATTTTATTACACAGAAAAATCGTCAAGCTTACAGACAGATCTGAGGCTCCTATATTTCAACAGAAAGATCTGACACTCCCATATTTCAACAGATAGATGTGAGACTCCTATATTTCAACAGAAAGATGTGAGACTTCCATATTTCAACAGAAAGATCTGAGCCTCCCATATTTCAACAGATAGATTTGAGACTCCCATATTTCAACAGAAAGATCTAAAGATCTGAGGTTCCTATATTTCAACAGAAAGATCTGAAACTCCCATATTTTAACAGATAGATGTGAGACTCCTATATTTCAACAGAAAGTTCTGAGACTATGATATTTCTACAGAAGGATCTGAGACTCCCATATTTCAACAGAAAGTTCAGAGTCTCCTATATTTCAACAGATAGATGTGAGACTTCTACATTTCAACAGAAAGATGTGAGTTTCCCATATTTCAACAGAAAGATCTAAGACTTCTATACTTCAACAGAAAGATCTGAGACTCCTATATTTCAACAGAATGTTATGAGACACCCATATTTCAATAGAAAGATCTGAGACTCCCATATTTCAACAGAAAGATCTGAGACTCCTATATTTCAACACAAAGATTTGAGACTCCTATTTTTCAACAGAAAGATCTGAATCTCGTGTGTTTCACACACTGACAGACAGACAGACAACATTCACGCGAATTAAAAGAGTGCATGGAAAAGTTTAATTTAAAAACAAAACAAACAGCTTTCTGGCGTATAGGACTTATTTGCACTCAACAAAAATATAAAAAAATAAAATCCAGGGCTGGGTAAAACACAATTAGTGTTCAAGATCAAATGTTATTTTTGCTGTCAACATACAATACAGAAAAATGTGCCAGGGGAACCATCTCGACTATACTGTCTCCTGCACATTATTACCATAAAGCCATTATTGCTTGAAAAAACAAGGGGAATTTGCAAATTACAGGGTGAATGAATACACTTCAACTAAATTATATATCTTTTTGACACCGACGTCATTTCAAGTTGCAAGCGTTATTGACAAAGAAAGTGCGTATGTCACCTAATCTAACCGTCAGTTTGGAGAAAGGAAAAAAAAGTGTTGGTCTTAGTTTTGGCGTGGTAGGCCTCGTGATCACTAGAAACAATACCTCTGCTTATAGTAGGGCGTATATCTAAATATAAATGATCTGTCATATGATATTCTTGGGTTCCTCGTGGAGCACGGCCCTTCTACAACTTCAAGCCAAGCCTGTATATCCTGTGCCATCCGGTCATATCTTACACATCTATTTCATGTCCGTCTCCCATTATTTTCTTCACGCGATTTTCGGGTTTTTTCTTTTTCTCTGACACTGGTTATTCCAGAATAAGGACTGCCTTATGTGTGTCTTTGTGTCTGTATGCTTCAACAGAACGACACAATTGCAAGAGAAGATACACAGACGAACAAGTATGAAAAAAAGACAACAAAAACAAAACTAGTATAAAGGAGTCAAGAGATGCTAAAGACTGTCCGGCACTGTTTAAACCATGTCGAGAACCCACCAGCACTGCGCACGAAAGTTGGAGGAGTCACTTCAGCTTCAGACGTAACCCTGGCTGTTTACATTGTTGGCTACATGCAGGAGGATCATTGATACGCAAGGGGAAGCTGAGAAGTGGCTCTGTGTAGGACGTCACAACTCTTTGGGAGAGTCCACAACCAGAGCACATTTGGAGAGCCCCCTTGGATGGCGGGGAATGCACAGTATGCCACGCGCTTCCTCCCCCTAGCTTGGGACCAGATGTGATGATCCTTTAAAGGCAGCCCAAGCTGGAGAAACTGGAGCTCACGACTTCAACTCAACACGTTTCCGGATGGCAGAAAAGCCACAGGAAAAGCCTAGATTTACAGTGTCGATAATACCGATGAGCCTTTAACTTGGTATTGGCTACCAAAGAGCAAGAATCTCAGCTGCCCTGGTTAAACAACAACAAGGGGTGAATGCATGTGTACTCATGTGCAAGCATTCACTCACATGTGATGTTGAGGTGAAGCTCATAAGCCTTGGATTGCAGTTCATCTGGGAGAAGGAAAACTCTGACTTCAAACCACCTGCTGACTTTCAGGTAGGCTAGGGGACGTCAAGGGTTAAAGAAGGCGACCCTACAGAAAATGCCTGTCGAAATTGGATGCACTGGGCTACATACTTAACGAAACAGTGTAACGTACTTCGCTTGATGATTTACAATTAAAATGTACGCACAGTGGTACTCATCCCGTGGAATCCCACCAGGCAGTGAGAGTGCCGGACTCCCTGCCTCGAAGGGGTCCAACCAATACTACTGGTGGTCACCTTCCCCTGCACTGTGGAGTCAAGGTCAGAAGGAAAGGGCAAGAGCTATTGACCAAACACCAAGAACACTCAACATTCTGCCGTGGAATGCACAAGTGGTTCTTATGAACAAAGAAAGCACATATGGCCATCACCAGTATCATTCCTGGAATAGCTCTACAGTGACACCAACAGCCTCAAGCTGAGCACTGCTTTCTTTGAACGTTATCAAATCGACGTCTGAGAATGAACGAGAAAGAAGAATAATGGACATGAATACATACACTATTGCTCTCTCTCTCTCTCTCTCTCTTTCTTTCACTCTCTCTCTCTCTCTCTCACACACACACACACATACCACGCATACATTAGTATACACTAGTGTAAAAGCCCATCATAAGACGAGAATTACATTCACAAGCACTGTCGTGAGAAATTCTAATCCACATATATAAATTAAAACGTAAATATAAAGCCTAACAAATAAATTTAATAAAAGGAAAGAAGAATGGTAAAGAACAGTGCTGTCACAATGACTGTACTCGAAATCCCCTTGTGTTCTCCTGCGTCTGCAAATTGTAACGTTTCACGTTGATAGTAAAAGCCTTCTGCAACATACACGCGTTTCCCAGACACAATAAAAAGGGTACTCCATTTCTAAGAAAAACCTTGAAATACGCAAGTTGACCTAGATTTAAAATTCCATTCATGTCTTTTTATACACTATGTTACCAAAAACGAAAGACAGATGGACTAAAGGATAGAGAGAAGGGAGAGGCAGAAAGCAGGGACACATGCAACACTAAACACGCGTCGCGCGATACACAATTGCTGCCATCACGCGTGTAAGGCCACTAGCACTAAATTTTTTCAAATCGACAGTGATAAAAACACTACCCATACCAGAGTTAGGTTTTAAAATCCTGAAAAACGCTTATTGGGAAATATGACATTATACTGGTTTACGTTTGAAAACATTACAGTACCCAGACAGCACATCTTCGAAGTAAACAGGAGGTAGAAGAAATTGCATATTTTGAACGCAGCCACTTAGCTCTTTTAAATTTGTATATTTGGGTTCCTTAGGGCTTGCTGACAAAGAATATGTAAAACGTTACGCAAATAGTCTAGGAATTACCAAATTATAGCCAAAATAAAATAGTGGGGGTGCCTGACAGCATGAAATCATTTCTGCTCATAAAATTTTTTTTATAACGTGTTTGAAAAAACATTACGTTACGGAAATAGCCTACCATGTTAACTCCTATTTGATTGGAGCGCAATAAATGTAAGGCTAAACACGATTAGTCGGACTATAAATACTATCTTTCGTTGTCAGGGGAAACGTGAGAAGGGTAATATTTTTTTTGAAAAGTAGGTAGACATGGCATGATTGGTTAGAGCTGCGAATATACTCAATTCAGAGCGTCTGTTCCTTGCCACATCTTGTAATAAACCTACTAAGAAAGAGTGCGTTGAGCACCAGGGCATATTTTTCTAAAAATAAAAGCCTGGGACATCGGCAGATCGGAATTTGTGCCTATTCATTGCCAGTCAACGAAACTGTTTATTATTTCCATTGAATTGTGGTAAGCTTGAAATATTCAATATCTTTTTAATGAAAATTGAATGTAAATTGATAATTTATGTCTGTATATATGTGTGGTTCAGTAGCGAACATGAGGTAAAGCCTATATTGCTCCAACCTGATTAGGAGGTGTCGGAAAAAAGTGAAACTACATGGAATTGCCAAACAGTACACTGACACCTAACTTATTGACTAGAAAGAAATCATGCTGGAATTGCAGAGGCGTGGTAACCATTAGGGAGGAATATACTGGTGTAAAGTATTTCAGATGAAGCTGACAGTTGGCCTAACGCTCTGAACTCAATGTTTGTATGTACTGTGTTCAGTGTAGAAATAGAGTGTAAATTAGTTCTGAAGTAGGAGGTACAACCTTCTTGTTTCAGGGACCGTGGTCTTAAAGTTATTGAGCAGCACCTGGTCAGAGCTTTGCTGAATCCAGAGTCGGACAGCATACTCCTTGGTCCATATAGCTAACAGTGAGGTGTCTCCAGAACACAGGGGAGCACTCGAGCAGAGGAGTCTTTTCCTGCCGCCATCACGACAGATAAGCTGATGTGGCCAGCGGAGCTCAACATTATGTACCCCCATCTTAAACTGACCTTGTAAAATAAAATTAAGAGGGGAAATTAATTGTTTTAATGCCAGGAACTGAGAACATCTCCAATACTAGTTCCAACAGAAACAAACTATTGAAGTCATGATGACAAATACCAACAGAGCTTGAAAAAAAAAAAAAAACCAGTATTACCTCATATTACCACTACACAACTGACACACATAGGATAATATTAATAAAATATGTCACTACAAGATTCATATTGATAAATTCTGTACATATAACTTGTAATTAAAATTGATTGTGATTCCTGGTTCACTTGTATTTGAATCAGGACACATATACATTAATGACAGCACTGAATACATATTGATATTTGAAAATTTATCAGTGACTCATTTAAGATATTCTCATAGAGTGTTATATGTATGTGAGTGTCACAGTGTTGTCAAGTGTGGTGGAATAAATTAAATTGTTTATCTGTCTGTTGTTGTTGTGACTTACACTTCATCATATACATACCCTAGACATTTAACGTAGTCATCACAATATTCCAGAATAATTCTGACTGAGGCATAATGTGGTAGCAAGTAAGGTCATCTATAATACACTACACTTATTAGATATAGATACCTTCACAGCTGACCTCAGTCAGTACACTAAGTCCCCTATAAATATTTATAAAATCCCACTTTACCACAAGCACCAATACCTAACGGCAATATTACTTATTCAAAAGTATTTTAAAAAACCACTGTGCATCACCACAGTACACGAATTACGTAGCAGCAGCGAGGATCCCAATGTGCGTATACGGGATCACACATTCTATAACTATTTTTGTGCACACCGTCATTTGCGCACTTTTCTTTGTCAAGTGTTACTATTTTCCAGACAGTACATATACGGGAAACAATACAATTAATATCTAACTTTCAACCAAAGTTGCATCCCTTAGCGTTACTGACAGAAAAAGCTGGGATTTTATATATATATTGATGCATTCACAAGTTCCATCATCATTTACCTTTTTGTTCCCTATGGAGCATATAACCACTACTGCAGCGGACCCCCCCCCCCCCTTTCCCTTTTGCAGGCATGTCCCCTTGCAGCAGCGTAGCAATTTGTTTTCCATGATGAGGTTACCAGCCCTATATACGACCTCACATTAGTCGCCCCTAACGACTTGCTTGAAGGGGTAGCGGTTTTACTCTTGCTTTGTCTCCTCAGAGATCCCTTAGATTAGAACTACTGGTCCAGCAGTTTCGTATGGGGTAGTTACATAGCTGGCACTATGGAGAGTCTTGTGGTTGGATTCTTTTCAAGTGACTGTTGAGTGGTATATGTTGTGATCTGAGCGGAAAAAAATGGTGCTCTGATCCCTCCTTGTAAGAGGCCGATGTTGTCATTAGGATCAGGACCGGCCATGTGTCTGGAAACTTCTCTCCCGGTGTTTCCCATAGCCCATCTGTTCAGCCCTTAGAACTACATAGAACATGCATAAGTATCATCATCATCATCATCATCATCAACAGCGTCATTTTCCTTTTCGCTCCCAGTGGAGAGTTGACCCACCACTACAGGAAACCTGCAGAAAAACGCTCTCGCTGTGGTTGTTTCTGTAGCAATTCGTTTCACATAATGAGGTTGCAAACCCATGAACAACTTTATAATAGTCGCCTTGTACGACACGCCTTTGGGATTAGTAACCCGTGTATAAACATGCACATACATAAATAAATTACGTTACAAATACAGGCATACCTCGGAGATATTACGGGTTCGGTTCCAGACCACCGCAATAAAGCGAATATCGCAATAAAGCGGGTCACTCCCATTGTTTTGGCTTCACAATGCATACAAAAACCTAAAATCATGTTTACACTATGTCTATTAAGTGCGCAACAGCATTAGGTCTAAAAAGAACAATGTACTGTAAAATTTAAAATACTTTATTGCTAAAAAAAAAAAAAAATGCTAATCTTCATCCTCTGAGCCTTCAGTGAATCGTCATTTTTTTGCTTGTGGAGAGCCAAAATCTATCGGAAGAAGAAGGCACGTTCTAATAAATAAACATGAATAATTTGAAAAAATCGCAATATCTGCGAAGCGCAATAAAACGATGCGCAATAAAGCGAGTTATGCCTGTATACACACATATACGTTGCCTTGATCTAACAAGCCACCACGGGGGTATTTTTTAATTTTTTTTTTTTTTTAAATTCAAACACTTTAGATACTCGTAGAGAGCGAATACAAAACTACAATTCCACTGCTCATAAAACTTGGGGGCTGACTTAATATCAATAATTAACGTGTCACGACTAAACAGATCTACGAATTAACGTGGCGACTTCCAGCTGGGCTAATGATACCAGGTTCAGTAGACGGAATTATTGTTCACAAACTACAGCTAGACCCCGACTTTGAATGGACGTGCAAGATGTCAACTACAGGCCCACTTCAGTTAAACTCGTTTAGAGCTGGGAGACTTTTAATAGACCCTTTTCGATTTCCGAGTTTAATTACAAAAATAAAAATAAATGCTTTCTGTTCTTCGGCACGCAATGCTCTGATAGCTAATTGTTGGCGGGAAATTCCGGAGATAAAGAGGGCATTTTCCCGGTCTCAATTACTCAATAACTGGGTATGTGTGCAACTGACGTGGTCGGAGATACATTTAAACAAAAAAAAAAAAAAAAAGAAAGAAAGAAAATAGAGTTGCGTGTTGCTTCCATCTCGCCAGATCACTCATTCTGAGAGCTCTGTATAGCTCGGATAGTTTTTATTTTTTGTGAGTGACTGATAAGATCCAGACCAGATATGTAACTGACAGAACCACTTAAATATATTTCTCTTTAAAAAAAAAAAAAACGACGGGAATGGTGAGCCTGAGAAAGTAGAACCGGTTAGAGATGCCAGCGACTGCAGAATGGAAGGATAACTCAGAAGCGGTATAATCATGCAGATCTGACATCTATTTACCACCGTCCATTTATCATAAGCGTGAATTTTTTTTATAATTTCCTTACGTTCATGTGTACCGTCAATGAAGGTTCTGTGCTAAGTGGGTAGCCTTTTAACAGTTTTTTTTAAAATGAATTCTATCTTAGCGTGTATCCGTCTTCCTTGACTGAGAGAGATTATTACATATTAGAATGAGATTACTATATATTAGAGTGAGATTACTATACATTAGAGTGATATTACTACACATTTGAGTGAGATCACTACACATTAGAGTGAGATTACCACACACTAGAGTGAGATTATTGAATGAAACTATTCTCTCTGAAGATCCCACTGTTGATAAGACAATCTCTATGACAAAAGACTCCAGAACTAACTCCAGTTAGCATGATAAGTCTTGTCAATGCCTCAGTTTCTTTGCCGGTTATACATCAGTGTGAGATTACTATACGTCAGAGTGAGATTACTATACATCAGAGTGAGATTACTATACATTAGAGTGACATTACTATACATTAGAGTGAGATTACTATACATCAGTGTGAGATGATTTTATTGGAACTATTCAGTCAACAGATCATACTCTTGACAAGATGATCTCTTTATGAAAAAAGACTCCCGAACTGACTCGTTACTTTTTTTTAAAAATAAAATTTTGCCTCGTTTTGGCAACCTAGTCGGTTATATTAGGGCGCATGTACAAATATAAAAGACCTTTAGGTGTGGCTTCAGCTTTTTTCAGTTCATCTGACCCCAGTTACCATGGATACGGCAACACTATTATTTGTATAGGCTAGACTTCACAACATTACCCACTGTGTGTAGTTGATGAATGGTGTTGTGCCCACAAACTTCCTCGTTTCGAGATGATCCATTGTAATACGAACACAAAGCAATGGAGTTGTGAGAAGGAGCTCATCTAGACCAGCTATCAGAAATCTTTTGGTGCCGGACTGATAGAGTAGTTAGTCACAATTCACGTCCATAGCGAGGCGGTGGTGTTGATCGGATCGTTCTGGGTTCGAGTCCCTGGCAAGCCTATCACCTTTGTTATTTGTCTGTTGTCTAGTTTTCTACTTCTTCATTTCTTACAAGTGCCTGCAGCATACCATTTTTATGTGTATAATTTACTTTTCACAGACTTCGGAGTCTCCCTCTTTATTTATGCAAGAAACCTGACGACCTTAGTAATCTCAGCAAAAAATACTTCCCGCCTAACCCAACTCCCTCTAAAAATTAAAAATAAAAAGACAGAAACGAGAGAGAACTAAAAGGTTGGAATGGGGTTATTCTTTCGTCGAAACTGGCTTCCTGTTTAATACGAGGCTCGAGGCGACAGCACAATCCGCCTCTGGTATGGGCCAACAATAACTGTTGAGATACCAGACACGCATAAAAATGTCAGGATAAGTTAAGACAGCCGCACTTAGACGGACAGGGAACGCTAAGAATTCTGGTCTCACAAGACATCATAGCTCAGGGATATCGAGATACACAGAAGAGGGCAGTAATATGTCTTTTCTGAAATCGTAGATGCAGAATGAGCATCCCATTGACTAAACCAGGGGTACTCAACGCGGTGCCCGCTTGTTTGTGTACCCGCGGAAAATTCACGTAGGAAAGAATAAATATATTTTGTTTATAAAGTTAGAAATCATAGCTTACCATCTGCTAAACATGTTAAGTTTTCGCGGGTAGTGGTCTCAACAAAATTACAAAAACTATTTCCAATAGATACAGGAAGTTATGTTATATTCAAGAGCTGTGTTAAGTTATGTTCGCGGGGGAGTTAAATGTTTGAGATCCTCACACGTGAGTCTAGTACAGACGCACTCTGTTACCGCGAACATAACTTAACAAGCTGCTACTTTAACAATCTAAGCATTTATGACAATTCAACAGGGACATCATCATTCACTCAACTATTAACAGTTGGCCAGTGACATGCAGTGCCAAAGATCAGGTTTGTCTCCACTAGTTTGAAAATCAACTTAAAAAAAAATTATAATAATCCTGAATATTTCTTACAACACAACAAGCTAATCACTGTTTGTCTTAATATATGATTGCGTGTTCACCCAGGAGCCATTGTGCTCTCTGGGAAACCTCTACACCCATCGGTAGATGAGGTAACGAATACGAAAGAAGAAAGAAAGATATTTCTTCCATAATTAAATATGTTTACCTAACTTTATATAAGTCAAACATTTGTATATGTTGTTGTTGTAAACAAGAACCTTTTTTTTTTAAATAAGTGAATCGCAATATTTGGTTGGTGCCCACTACACTCTGTATAAATGTAGAATGTGCCAGGAGTGCACAAAAGGTTGAGGACACCTGGACTAAGTAGTTAGGGCGTTGTACTCTGGCGCTGCAAGTACCGGGCTCGAGTTCGAAACCTGGTATCGAATTGTGGAAAGATACGGCAGCTCAGGTAGGGGACAGACTTTACCGTTTTATAATTGTTTAAAAATGAAACTTACCTGAGTCAATATCGGTAGCGCTGACGTTGACCACAGGTGTTCCCGGCACTGCGGCCTCGCTGATTTCCTTGTAATAAGACATGGGGTCAAACTCTGGTTGATTGTCGTTAACGTCCTTGACATTCATATACACTCTGACCTCGTTTGACCTCGGTTCTGTGCCTCCATCTTTGCCTACCACTCTCAGAGCGTACAGCTGGCGCTGAAATGAGTTTAAAAAAGAAAAATTACACCTTTTTTCATATAAACAAAAAACTCATGTTGTTATCAAAACAGAAGAGTCGTCAGAATAAGCGAACAGTAATGCATAGTGAATTATGAAAGACACAGTGAAACAAACCGCAAGGCCTTTTCTATTTGGACATGCGGACTAATATAACTAACGGAATCTTTGTCTAGTTTGAACCGGGCGCGCCTCGCCAAAACTTAATTTTTTTTTAAACTTAAAAACACAGCACGACAACAGGTATGACCCTACACTGTTTGCTAGGTCGGAAAACTACAAGAAACCTTTAACGTGACTCTTTATTGTACAAGAAGTCCAATAAAGAAAGACAGACCAGGTAACGGGGAAAAAAAACATATTTTAGGCTACACACTTTTATTTTAAAATGCACTAAAAATAGAAAAGTTCTCTGATCCTGTTCACAACTGTGTGTACGTCACCAAACTGTGTGATCTATTTCACAATTTTGTATACAACGTCACCAAGCTCTGTGATCTTTTTCACAATTATGTGTACAACGTCACCAAGCTCTGTTCTTTCACGGCTGTAGTCTTGTAAAAATTCTCTGATTTTATTCTGCTTTAATTTTTGTATCATGGGCCAGGAACAGATCACTCGAGGTAGCAGTGGTCTTTTCTACCTGGGATCTACACTATAATTATCACTCGAGGACTCAGGGATGTGAGGTCGGCCAAAAAATTGTCCGACATCGACTCCTGACATTTTATAAGTCCAACTCCGACTACAGTTTTTTACTAGTCATAAAAGCATACAATTCGGAGTCTGGAAATTTTTACCGACTCTGACTCCACTAAAAACGACCGACTCCATGACTCTGACGCCTTGCTTGAGGCTCCTTCAAATTTTGATAGTTTAAACTGTACCATAATTAGTGCCGTGTGCAAAATGTCAGCTTCCTATGTCATCTGAAACCTACTGAACCAAGGACTCAAATGACTTATATGAAGTGTATAATTGTATGCCATATCACTAGTTAAAGAAAACTGTAGTCGGATTCTAACATTTCCGTAGTCTTAGTCGGGAAATTTTTTGGCCGATTACTCAATCTTGGTTCTAACAGATGTAATAACAGACTTAATGTGATGACTGCCCTGCATCGCCACACCTGAGTCCTCGAATTTCGGTACGAAAAAATATTATATACGTAAAAACAACAGATTTAATTAAGGAATTAGAAGAAAAAAAAAACATATCAGGAGGTCTACCTAAAATCTCTCAGCGGCCCACCCGGTGAACCACCAACGACGCCTTGCTCACTCCTGAAGTTGATGACAATGCTTCTATACAACTTCGTGTTCTCAGTGATCAATCAGTCAATACTCTGTAGCTCCCCACGGAGCATAGGCATTCAACAAATACGTGCCAAGTCTTCCTGTCCCGTGCCATCCGCTCAAGTTCTTTCCATGTTTTCCTCATCATTTTCACCTCTGTATCCAGTTCTCTTCTTGTCCAGTATCTTTTCTCTCTCTCTCTCTCTCTCTCTCTCTCTCTCTCTCTCTCTCTCTCTCTCTCTCTCTCTCTCTGCCGTTCTGTTTCCTTTTTTCCCCATCGTTCATTCCTGTTGTCACAATGTAGCCCAGCTTTCCTCTTCTCATAACACTGCCCACTGCACTGTATGCTACATGCTATATGCATGTGAAACATGGACTGTATACAGGCGCCACGTAAAGAAGCTAAACCACTTCCATACAGTCTGTCTCAGGAAGATAATGAACATCAAATGGCAAAACAAGATCCCGGATACCGCCGTTCTTGACAGAGCTGGTATCCCTAGTATTGATACTATTCTGATGCAGTCACAAACTCGCTGGGCAGGTCATGTAGTCCGCATGCCAGACCATCGACTGCCAAAGATACTCTTTTATGGTGAGATGCAGAAGGGTAAACGCTCCCATGGTGGCCAAAAGAAGCGCTTCAAAGACACGTTAAAGACGTCATTGAAAACCTTTGACATAAACCCAGACACATGGGAAGCTGCTGCGCAAGACCGAACTGCTTGGCGCACATCTCTTCGTAAAGGTGCAGCAGCATGCGAATCATCCAGAAGAGCAGCAGCGGAACAGCGGAGACAAGCTAGAAAGGACCGTGAAATAAAACCTTCACATGAAGCAAACATTCCCTGCCCACACTGTCCAAGATCTTTCCATGCCCGCATCGGGCTCTTCAGTCACCTTCGTACCCATAGACTAACCTAACATATTCTTAAATAATTGGATGAACAGAGTGGTCTTCATCACCCGTGATGGACGAACAACCAACACTGCCCAAGAAAAGTGAACCACTACTTTCTGATATGAGTAATAAACTTTCTTTGCGCTGGCCTCTTTCAGAAACATCCCCGTGTTTCTGTTTGGCTGTCCAAAATATTCTTAACGTTATTCGGTAAAGCCACATCTATGTGACCCTCTAGGGGTTTATGATTATCTATATCTATTAATATATCTCAGCGAATTGGCAGATCCTTAGAATTAACCGTCTCCCCGAGCAGTTCACATTTCGGGGAAACCAATAGTATTCCCTGTGGATGTGCAATGTTTGATGCACACTTCCTTCCCATGTGACCCTTGTCCTGCCCTCGGTGTATTTTTGTTAAAACTTTGTGCATTCTCACGAGCGTTCGTCTGCACAGACCAGTTATCTCGCGGGATCATGTAAAGATCAATAGTGGCAGAATGTAAAACCACTTGTCCTATTTTTTTAAAATAATGGCATTATTGATGTTGTGGAAGGCAGTAACACCATTTCTTTTATTGAATAAACATTTCGTAGCAAAATGAAAGCTGGGACAAATTCAATATAACAGTTTGACGGTTGGTATTAGAAGTTAGTTGTTATACTTAACCAAACGAACTGTTTGTTGTAAGGGTACTTTGATTGTCGGGGCTTCTGAATAGAATCGTCGCCATCATCCAACGAGCGTATGTTTTCAAATACCATAGATAGTGTTTGCTGAAGTTGTTGTGGCTTGAAGTTTTTACAGGTTGAGCCGACCCATTACCCAAACCTCCTTAGTCGTCCTTTACGACATGCATAGAAAGTTGCAGCGTTACTGTTCTTTCCCCTTTCCCTTCCGACCCTTGGTAACACACGGGTGAGAATGTATCTGTGAATTATATGGAGGGGGAAAAGTTAGAGATGTAACTGAAATAATGTCCCAAGGCTGATTTAATCAGCAGTCATCGCTGTACATGGGATTCTAAATCTGGGTCCATAGAGGGCTCTCACACTCAATATTGATATGTGCATTATGTTGGCCTGGCTGTTTGACAAAGACCGTATTTAAGTGTTGCTGCACAGAGCGACACGTGACGCGGTGGCAGATGAAGTGACAAGCCTGGCAGGGGTACGCAATCAAACATTTAAAACAGTACAAACAAAAAGTATTGAATAAGCTAACATTTAATCAAAAGACCGCAATATTTCACCGACCTAGCTATAATGTAAGGGATGTTAATTGTTATTGTATCAGTAATTTGATTTATCAATATCTGAAAATTGCCGCTTTGTGAAACAACATTTGAACACCAACGTTATCTAACTACTCTTGGTCTCCTGTTTTATCGGACTGCTTTTGGTCTACCACATTATATAACTTCTCTTGGTCTCCCACACTGTCTGAATACTGCGGGGTCCCAGATTGTCTTAACACTGTTAGTCTCCCACATTGTCTAAATACTGTTGATCTTTCAAATTGTCTAACTACTCTTGGTCTCCCACGTTATCTAACTACTCTTGGTGTCTCATGTTATCTAACTACTCTTGGTGTCCCATGTTATCTAACTACTCTTGGTGTCCTATGTTATCTAACTACTCTTGGTGTCCCATGTTATCTAACTACTCTTGGTGTCCCATGTTATCTAACTACTCTTGGTGTCCCATGTTATCTAACTATTCTTGGTGTCCTATGTTATCTAACTACTCTTGTTGGTGTCCCATGTTATCTAACTACTCTTGGTCTCCCACGTTATCTAACTACTCTTGGTGTCCCATGTTATCTAACTACTCTTGGTGTCCTATGTTATCTAACTACTCTTGGTGTCCCATGATATCTAACTACTCTTGGTGTCTCATGTTATCTAACTACTCTTGGTGTCCCACGTTATCTAACTACTCTTGGTGTCTCATGTTATCTAACTACTCTTGGTGTCCCATGTTATCTAACTACTCTTGGTGTCCCATGTTATCTAACTACTCTTGGTGTCCCATGTTATCTAACTACTCTTGGTGTCCCATGTTATCTAACTACTCTTGGTGTCCCATGTTATCTAACTACTCTTGGTGTCCTACGTTATCTAACTACTCTTGGTGTCCTACGTTATCTAACTACTCTTGGTGTCCTATGTTATCTAACTACTCTTGGTGTCCCATGTTATCTAACTACTCTTGGTGTCCCATGTTATCTAACTACTCTTGGTGTCCCATGTTATCTAACTACTCTTGGTGTCCCATGTTATCTAACTACTCTTGGTGTCCCATGTTATCTAACTACTCTTGGTGTCCCATGTTATCTAACTACTCTTGGTGTCCCATGTTATCTAACTACTCTTGGTGTCCCATGTTATCTAACTACTCTTGGTGTCCCACGTTATCTAACTACTCTTGGTGTCCCATGTTATCTAACTACTCTTGGTGTCTCATGTTATCTAACTACTCTTGGTGTCATATGTTATCTAACTACTCTTGGTGTCCTATGTTATCTAACTACTCTTGGTCTCCCACGTTATCTAACTACTCTTGGTGTCCGATGTTACATAACAAATAAAAACCACTTTGTCAAACGAAACCCGAAGTTTTTGGCTGAACAAGGCGCAGTAAAGTTAGATGACATCCTCAGTAAGGCTGAACGTTACATAAATGCGTTGGCCGAGCTTCTCAGCACAAAACGCAAACCGACAGATGAGCCTTCTCGGAAAAATTATCTAGAGGAGTCTTCCCATTCTTCCCATCACCATAACCAACGAGAAACTGTAACCCAGAATCCTCCCCAGGAAAAAGCGAAATTCTACAAAACCAGATATCCCACCAACAAAAATTATGATCAACCCACACGGCCTGCATGGCAGCGCGGCCACAAAGGTCAAGACAAGGGGAAGACCCCTGCACCAGAGACATCTGATCAGGGCAAGCACACCGGGCCTAATCGCATCTGATGCTTGCAAACAGCCTCGCAAGGAAGACCTGAGATTGTGAGAGGCCCTCAACGCGAGGAACTGTTATTTTGAACGAGACTTCAACATCTTGTCTTTTTGACACCGGGTTATCTTTTGATTGCATTGTCGCAAGACACTTGGTAAATTCCGGTCAAGAGACAGAAGACACCGTCAAACTATGTGGAGTTTTCAAGAGTGATGCACCCAAGACGCTTCCCATCGCACTGGTGGAGATACACTCTGATTTTGTCAGAGGTGTTATCAAAGCGGCTATTATGGATGATCCAATCTACCCAGTTATACTAGGATGTAGATACGTGTTTATTGGGAGACCGAAAGAGCCGATTGTGGCAGCAGTAACCACAAGAAGGCAAACCCAGAAGGAACGAGAGCCTACGCCTAATATGTTACCTAAGGAACTAAAAGAGGCGCAACAAAAGGACCCTACTCTGGAGCCCTGCTTTAGGAAACTGCCCATGGCCAAGGACCCCAGACACAACGGAGATATCTTTTCTAAGGATGGCGTATTGTATCGTAGAACGGGCAACCCTGAACAAGGGCATAATCAGCTCCTAGTACCGACGCAGTACAGAAGCCAAATCTTAGAAATGGGGCACTTTCTTCCCTTTAGCGGACATATGGGACAAAACGCCATTATTCAGCGAATATCGACTCACTATTGGTGGCCACGAATGAACACTGATATTATCAGATAAGTGAAATCCTGCGCCCAGTGCCAACGTGTGGCACCCAAGCATTGGACACCCCCTGTTCCCATGGGTGAAATTCCAATAGTGGGGACACCATTTGAACGGGTTGCTGTCGACATTTTAGGACCACTAGAAAGGACTAAAAGAAGGAACAGGTTTATCCTGACCTTAGTCGACACCTGCACTTTGTGGGCCGAAGCTATACCACTAACATGCACGGATTCCAAGCATGTCGCAGAAGCCCTAGTGCAAACGTTTACACGGTTGGGATTCCCTCAACAAGTTTTGAAGGATAACGGATCCCAATACTGTAGCCTGTTGATGGAGGAGATCTTTAAGATCTTGAGGAACCAGCACATCTACACAAGCCCTTATAATCCGGCCGGAAGTGGGTTAGTAGAACGTGTCAACGGCAGCCTCACCATGATGTTACGTAAGCTGGGACAAGAGAAACCTGAAGATTGGGACCTTTTCATTCCTGCAGCCTTATTCGCCTACAGGGAAGTTCCACAGACATATACAGGGTTCCCACCAGCTACCATTTTATTTGGCAGACCTATTAAGGGACCGCTAGAAGCCTTACTTCGGTCCTTGACAGACCAGAAAGCTGACGAGACAGTCGTCTTAGCCAGTAAATATGTATCGGAACTTAAGGAAAGGTTAAAACTAGGATGGGATGTAGCAACGACCAACCTTAAGTGAGCACGCGCAAAGCACACTCAACGATATAATAAAGCAGCGAAAGAGAGAGAACTCCAACCAGGGGAGAAAGTTTTGTTGTTACTGCCAACTGGAAGCAACAAACTCCGCATCGGATGGCAAGGGCCGTTTACCGTCCTTAAAAAGATCTCACGAACTAACTACAAGATCTATATTAAAGGAAAGGAGAAGGTCTACCACGTAAATCTGCTAAAGAAATATTAGGAAAGACCGGTGCCGTCCTCCGAACATCTCCTGGCGGTCGCCATAGCGACTGAAGATAAGGAAGATGACGATAGTTGCATGGAGTATCCATTGCAACAAACGGAATCTTTCCAAGATATAAAATTCGGTGACAATCTCTCTGAAGCACAACAGACATAAACGAGGTCGCTACTGAAACAGTACACTGCAGTTTTAACGGATGTACCTGGTCGAACACATCTCATAGAATTCGATATGAAACTGACAAACGAGACACCTGTTCGGACCAGAGTTTACCCTATTCCGTATGCTAAAGCTGATACGCTACGCGGAAAAATAGACAAGCTACGTCAAGCAGGAATTATTAGTGAGTCTACTTCTCCTTACAGTTCGATTGTAGTACTGTTACAGAAGCCCAATAAGGAAGTTCGGATGTGCATAGATTACCGCTTACTTAAAACTGTAACGGAATTCCAGCCTGAACCTCTACAGAGCGCTTCTGAGCTGTTCACGAAGCTTAGCAAGGCAAGAATTTTCTCCAAGATTGACCTGAGTAAAGGTTATTACCAAATACCAGTCAAGGAGGAAATTAAGCCCTTGTTAGCTTTCAGCACCAGTGAAGGACACTATACCTTCAACGTGATGCCGTTCGGATTGCCCAACGCACCGGGAGTCTTCACCAGAATAATGAGAACGCTTTTAGAACCCTTGCAAAGTCCCCATATCCATAATTTCATGGATGACATATTAATTGCAACGGAAAACTACGACGAACATATTGCTACGGTTGCTATGCTCCTCAGTAGACTACGGAAAACTGGTCCCACAGCCAGACCTAGAAAATGTCTCATCGGATTTGAAAAGCTTGACTTCCTGGGCATACAATTTCTCAAGGCTGCATGTGGCCAGTTGCCAAGAATATTGAGAAAATAGTAGCAGCAAACAGGCCCCGAACGAAGAAAGACACACGTTCATTTCTATCACTGTGTGCATGTTATCAGAAATTCATCAAAAATTTCAACGGGCTAACTGACCTTACCAAAAAGGGGCGACCAGAAAAAGTTATTTGGGATTCTAAGTGCGAACACGCTTACGTCACTCTCAAGGGACAGCTGTCCGAATACCTCATTCTGAGGATACCTGACCTTAAGAAGCCCTTTACATTGCGGGTCGACGCATCTGGTCAACACTACTCCAAGCAGATGACAATGATCCGAACCTGTTATTTCCCGTTGCTTATGGCAGCCGTAAACTGAATACAGCAGAGCGAAACTATTCCACAGTTGAGAGAGAGTGTCTAGCACTTGTACATGGGATAAGTTATCTAACTACTCTTGGTGTCCCATGTTATCGAACTACTCTTGGTGTCTTATGTTATCTAACTACTCTTGGTGTCTCATGTTATCTAACTACTCTTGGTGTCCCACGTTATCTAACTACTCTTGGTGTCCCACGTTATCTAACTACTCTTGGTGTCCCATGTTATCTAACTACTCTTGGTGTCTCATGTTATCTAACTACTCTTGGTGTCCCATTTTATCTAACTACTCTTGGTGTCCCATGTTATCTAACTACTCTTGGTGTCTCATGTTATCTAACTACTCTTGGTGTCCCATGTTATCTAACTACTCTTGGTGTCCCATGTTATCTAACTACTCTTGGTGTCCCATGTTATCTAACTACTCTTGGATTCCCATGTTAACAATTTACTCTTGGTGTCCCAAGTTATCTAACTACTCTTGGTGTCCCAAGTTATCTAACTACTCTTGGTGTCCCATGTTATCTAACTACTCTTGGTCTCCCACGTTATCTAACTACTCTCGGTGTCCCATGTTATCTAACTACTCTTGGTCTCCCACGTTATCTAACTACTCTTGGTGTCCCATGTTATCTAACTACTCTTGGTGTCCCATGCTATCTAACTACTCTTGGTGTCCTACGTTATCCAACTAATCCTGACCTCCCACGCTATCTAACTATTCTTGATCTCCCACATCGTCTAACAACTCTTGGTCTCCCACATTGTCTAAAAACTCTTTATCTCCTTCATTGTCTAACAACTTTTGGTCTCTCACATCGTCTAACTACTCTTGGTCTACCACATTATCTAGTGTGACAGGTTATGAGAATCGACCACCTTGATCAGTCCGCTTTATTCCCACAGTTACCCCTCATTCTTTTTCAATCAACTCGTCCAACGTGGGTTCCCCACCTTTGCTTCCCTCATTAGCATTCACGGGTTATTGCGCAAAAGCCATGCCTTTTCGCTAGCTGTCTTACTTATAGTTTAGCCACGCCTACCTGTCTTCTTTCACGCGCTATCAAAACAGCTATTCAGATCTCTAACTGTCTTTCCTTCAAAAGGGGACGGGCCAAGTGCGTTTGCCTGTAGCGCGATGAAACTAGAGCCGTTAACTGAATTATCACGCGAGCGATTGGGAAATCGTTGAATAGTGACAGATCAGACAATGAACGCGTGTTAATTGTAGAATCAAGGGCGATAAGACAGAAGACGTACCTTTGATTGGTTACATTTGACAGGGGGAATTAAGCGAATGCAAAAAGGGGCGATAACCACATTTACCGACCACATCCGTTTGTTCGTGTTCCCAGGGGACGCAATTAGCTACAGAGAGAGACGGGATCAAAAGACGTCTGCTCGCTAGCAATCGTCCATGTTGTCGGCAAAGGTGCGCAGAAAATCTTTAATTCGTGAATCGAACAGTAGATTTGCCCTAACATGGCCGTAGGTGCGAATTTTCGCACTAAGGAGGGAAAGAACAGCATTTATGGATATATACCTCGTCTCCCCAAACTCAGATATCAGTTGCTGCGGAAAGATTTTTGAAATATATGTAGCTCGCTATTATAGAGCCATTTTACAATTGGATTACTTAAATACGTGGAGATAATTAATTTTTTCCTGTGTTGCGGTAAATATATATATATATATATATATATATATATATATATATATATATATATATATATATATATATATATATATATATATATATATATATATATATATATATATATATATATATATATATATGTATATATATATATATATATATATATATATATGCCCAATGGGCTGATCACCCGTTGGCTTGTCACACCGATTACGGAAACAACGGCAGATGGATCTATTTGTTGTTGCCCTAAAGACGCCGCTAGGCGTGATGGGAAACTACAACAGAGAAAATCAATCTGCTGTTGCCCTTAAGACGCCACAAGGCGTGATGGCCTCTGACTGCTTGGTCGGTCTTTGGCTAAGGACGGAAGAAGAAGAGAGATATATATATATATATATATATATATATATATATATATATATATATATATATATATATATATATATATATATATATATATATATATATATATATATATATATATATATATATATATATATATATATATATTAGCATTTAAAGTGATTTAACATGTTAAAGTTTTTTTTCATTATATTTCACTGGGATTTTCTGTGTTAATTGAATAGCGAATTAAATAACATATAGCTAATTTTTCCAGCTGTAAACGTAAATTTAATTATTCGCTATTCCCCAGTAAGAGATGCTTTAATTAATTATAAGATAAAAGCGATAAGATAAGCTAGACACTTGTAGTTTTAAATATAATTTCTTCTTCTTCTTCGTTCACCCTCAGATGTCAACTTGAATAAGTTCAAAGAAAGCAGTGGTCAGCCTGAGGCTGTTGATATCTCCGTAGATTTTCTCCAGGAATGGTACTGGTGATGGCCATATGCGTCTTCTCTGCTCCTCATATGTTGGGCACCTTTGAAGCAGGTGTTCGGCAGTCATTTTACCAGTGCCACAATCACACTCATCCGTAGTTCCTATCTTTAATTTGTTGAACAGATGGTATCTCAATCTGTTATGACCAGTGCGAAGTCTGAAGATTACCACTTGTTCACTTCTGCTGAGCTGGTAATACGGGTCATTTTTTGTGTGGCCTGGATGCTCTTCTTCCCACTTGTGCCTGTATCTGCGCTTGATAAAACTTAAATATAATTTAATAACGGAGTGGTTAAAGAGGTCTTACCTAAACGCGTGTTAGATTGGGATATTTATAATAATGTTAAAATGCTTGTATTTCTTCCTAAAAATCTAGGCTGGTCATAACCCTGCGATCTAGCGGTCTTATGTTCTTAAAACATCAAGAGATTATTGTTGTTGAATCTTCGTGTTGTGACCCTGTGCGGTCCACCTTCTCCATCCATGAGAGTGGTCAAAAACAAGAACACTAACAATAAATTTTTAAATTATAACTGGAACAGAACAGTACCAGAAATTTTTTCCATATATAAATATTACTAGCCTGCTGTGGCAGAATTTATATCACTATTTTTCTAACATTTGACAGTAAGTTTTTCCAGGGATTATACTCAAGAGAACTCACTGGTCATACTCGGCCATCACCTCAGAGAACAGCCGATGAGTATCATTATTTAATTTTTCATCACGTCACAGAGTGTCTCAGCCACCAGCGGCTGGATAACACCGGAAATATATATATATATATATATATATATATATATATATATATTATATATATATATATATATATATAGATATACATATATATATATATATATATATATATATATATATATATATATATATATATATATATATCAGGGTTCATAGCAAATTTCTTCAAGCATTTTCCAGGCTTTTCCCAGGTTTTTCCAGGTCCAGCACGTGATTTTCAAGGATGTGAAACTCTAATATTTTCCTCATCTAATTTTTTCAGATATAATTATCACTTTGCTGACCAGCAATCCGGAGCATTACCGTCTCCCATTACCAAGGGTGTTTGCAGATTTCTTTAAAAAGAACATTCTTTTTTTTTTTTTTAAATTCATAAAAGATTGAAAAACAGACATCTGTTCCCAGTTTTTAGCGAACTTGTTCAACGTCAGCTCAATAAAATGTTAGTGACATGGATGGCAATGAATAAAATAAGCTTGATTGACATATTGATTTAATGATTAACGTATATCAACATAAAAGGCTAATAAAATTGTGAATAAAATGCAAAAAAAACTGTATTCTGCGCCTGTGGCATGACAATGTGCGTTTGTAAATGTTTGAGTAGTTACGTACCTCTAGTTGGAGTCTGAGCTGCTTCCTTTATTAACTGGGGTTGAAGTTGTAGCTGTAGGCCTCTGCAAGAGTCTTTGTCTGGATCGTTGATAATCCTTGACTGTGTGGTATAACTTGAAGCAGGATATCAGGCATAGAGGTACATTGCAATCTGGGCAGTACATGCAAGTCTGGCTTCTGTTCGCTGCAGCCTTACACACTTTACAGTCTGGTTTGTACCTCGTCCTTTCATATTTATCAATGAAGTGGTGCTCAGTAAGTCGTGTTGTTGTGACCTGTGGTTTTGATGGTGTCACATTGCGTCGAAGAATAGCAGGTTCAATAAGAGTCATACTGACATCCTGATCTTTGCTTTGATCTTTTTTTTGTAGAGTTGGCAGTGTTGTAGGTTATGTGTCCATTGACCAGGGCAGTTTCAACTAAGAAATGATATAAAAATAGGATATGTGTGGGTAGGGGTAGTTTGCACCTAGTTGGCTGAAGTAGTCGACACCTCCCATTCTTTTGCTGTATTGTTCTGCAAGCACTGGCTTCTGAATTGTTCTGCCCTAAAGAATTTGTCTTTCTGTCTTGTTTATATTATCATTGGAGTGAACAGTAGATATAAGGTTAAATCTTTTCATATGCCAGGTGACTGTTGGCATGCCTTATCTTCTGTCGCACAAAACACAGGATGATTTGTCTTTTTCAATTTGAGTTGTTTTTTCTTCAATGCTACAGGAAAATGCTTCCTATTTTCAGCTACTGTTCCACATGTACCAATCTGAATTTCAGGTCTTGAAATAAAGCTGAAGGCTGAATAAAAACTACCACAGAAGAGAATATATCCCTTGTTGCCTATCCATCAAAAAGATCTTTGACAACCCTGAAAGTTGCCCCAACACAACCTTCAAATCAATGGACATATATTCAGTTGTGGCACCATGAACTGTGTGCAGCCCAGGCCCAGCAATCCCCTACTTTGTTTTCACCTCCTACAATACAGACATGTTTATTTACATTATATAAAAATATTTTGTCATCTTTTAGACGTCTCTTCTTTTCAGCTCAGACAATTTTTCATCAATTTCTTTGTCAACAGCTTTACTTTCTTCTTCTTTTTCTCTTACTCGTTTCAGCAGGCTATTAGATACAGTAATAAGAGAAATCTTGCGCAGTGTTTCTGCCTGAGAAGCATTGTCATCTGCAGCAGCAGTCAGGGACTTGATATCCAGGTCAAGAGCATTTTTTCTTCTTTTCAGATGCTCTAACAGAGTAGAAAGTTTTCCTTTCAGATAGACCAAACTGTCTGGCAATAGAACTATCAGGAAACATTTTCTGAAAAGTTTTATTATTCCTGCATTTGAATTAAAACTATGGTGACTTTTCACTGAAAAAAGAGTCCAAATAATCTCAGCTCTGAGAGTTTCTTCCTTGGTCACAAATGATGTTACATCTGTAGGTCTCCTAGTAGTGTTAGACGTTTTTGACGTGTCCGAGGGAGTAGTATTACTATTAGATGGTTTTAATGTTTCTGAGGGAAAAAACTGCTCCTTGAGGTTGTGTTCTTTTCTGTTTAAATAAAAATAAAAAAATGGAACACACAAATAACTTATGAGTAGGCCTAAGCTATGTATATTTACCAAGTCAAAGTTCTAAACGGATGAATAATATAGTCAAACAATATTTAATTAGAACAACAAAAGTTAATATTTAGCAATTGGGAGGGTGAAGGTATGATATTCTTATAGGATAAGTGAAAATCAATTAAATATCTAACTGGAAACAGCAGGCCTTTACACACCCCCCCCCCCACCCAATCCATCTTTACTATCTTTGGGTGTTTTTGTTAGTTTTTGTTTTGTTTTATCTCGTTTGTTTGTTTAGATATTTTTTAAAATTTTATTTATTTATTTATTTTTAAAATAACATAGGCCTATGCATAAAATTGGTAATTTTCATTCATCCTAATAACAGTGATTTAACAGAAGTGAAATTAAAGACGCCAAGTACAGCAAATACATTGGACTTATTTAAATATGTTTTATAAATGAGATAAATAAATTTATTGCTTACCTCAGTTGAAATGAACGATTTAATACAACTTGAATGTGCAGAGACAAGTTGTTGGTGTTTTTTTCCAGTAACATGCGACTTTACTGCACTTTCTCCCATGCTGGTCAAACATATTTCTTTTTTACACATGGTGCAATTTGCGTAATTTGCAGTTTTTCCAGGCGCTATCCATGTTTTATAACCTTGCATTTCTAGCCATTTATGCTGAAAGTTACAACCAGGCATGTTTCTAAATAATAAATTGAAGAGTGAAGAATGCTGTCAAAATGTCAAAGACGCTCGACTTTAAAAGGTGGCGATAATGTGGAAAAAGGACCCAATCGCGACTTTTGCTAAAAATACAGTAGCACATATTTGTCCTTTTCCAAACCTCCGAAAACGCAAACTCCCGAAAACGTCTGGAAATGGATTTAGTGCCCAATGGGAAGTAAAAATTCTGCGGTAACTGAAGTTTAACGAAAAATACCATCAATAACCGAAAAATGGAAAACTTCCGATTTTAAATATTTTTTAAAGGTCCGATGCGGGAAATTCAAGGCTGTTCGCCATTTTTCCAGGCTTTTCAAGGCCTGGAAATTTTTTTTTCGTTTTCCAGGTTTTTCAAGGTCGCTACGAACCCTGATATATATATATATATATATATATATATATATATATATATATATATATATATATATATATATATATATATATATATATATATATATATATATATATATATATATATATATATATATATCTTCCTATGACAGTGCCACCACATAGAAAACTTATCCCAAACAACTAACTGCAGTGAAAAGAGGAATATCCAGGAAAATAAGTAACGCATCAACTTCAGCGACTACCGGAAAATAACAGTCAGCAAACCGGATAGTCTGGGGCTGAAATTGACAAAAGAATATGACTCTGAATAGTCTTAGTACCTGTTAGAGTTTAATTCCATGGAATGCCTGCGACAACGATTGGGTAAGTGCGTCTAATTTAAATATAGTCGTAAAGATAGGCTGGATTAGAGCAATTACTCAATCCAGAGACTGTTCTTTCTCTTACACTATCACCTCGTGAAAAAGAAATCTATTTCTTACACCTTACTCTCACATAGTTACCACTATCACCTCTGCTCGGACGGGACCATAAATATCTCAGACCTATCTTATCAAAAATTACGACATCTAGCTATTCGGGACCTCCCACATTGTCTAACAATCCTTTGACCTCCCACATTGTCTAACAACTCTTGGTCTCCCACAGTGTGTAACTACACTTGGTCACCCACACTCTCAACTACTCGTGGTCTCCAACTTTAACAACTTTTGGTCTCCCACTTTAACAACTTGTGGTCTCTCATCGTAACAAATTATGATCTCCCAGTACATCTGAATACCGTTGTAGTATTGTTACATTATAACAACTTCTAATTTGCCTCTTCTGACTATCGTCGAGTGACTTCCCAAAAAGTTCATGCAGTTCCTGTTGTACGAGATGTGAAACACGCACGCGCTACACTTACACGTGAGACATCTAAAAGAAGTGGTTCGACCGGAAATTGAACTCTCAACACTTTCCATTTCCGTGGTGGCGCTCCTAACAAGTTGACAAGGAAATGATTCTCTTACATTTAAATAAATAGCAAGTGGAACTTGGCGTCTACAAAATTCCGTGCCCAAGGCGAATACCTGGCTTCAAGAACAGCATTGCCCGAGAGCAGGGGTTCTTAACCTGTGGTCCACGCACCCCGGGGGAGGGGGGTGTTATGAATGGACTCTAGGGGGTCCATGCACATAACCCAAAAAATTGAATTTTATTTTCATTAAAACTTTTTACTCGGAAAATTATCGTTCATTTTTGCATTTTAATAATATATCATTTTCTTTTTACACATTGTTATTTGTATTTCAGTTGTTGTTGTTGTTGTTTAACTAGGTCTGCTGAGCTTCTGGCTCTTTTGCAGCCAGTATCAAGTTGAAGACCCCTTGGTATTACCTACACTGTAGATCTAGGCTTTTCCTGTGGCTTTTCTACCATTCCGAAAACAGCTGAGCTGAAGTCGTGAGCTCCAGTTTCTCCAGCTTGGCTTGCATGTAAAGGATCGCCACATCTAGTCCCAAGCTAGGAGTAAGAAGCGCGTGACATACTGTGCATTGCTCGCCATCCAAGGGGGCTCTCCCGCTATGCAGAGCTAAAATATTGTGCTCTGGTTCTGGGCTCTCCCAAGGAATTGTCACGTCCTACACAGCCACTTCTCAGCTTCCCCTGGCTATCACTGGATCCATAGTGAGATCCTGCTGCATGCAGTCAACCAGGTCAATGCCAAAGAATCATGTCTGAGGCTCAAGCGACGTCTCCAAACTTAGTGTGCAATGCTGGGTTCTCAACAAGTTCACCACAGGGGGAAATCTCTGGAAGTGTTTGGATGATTTTAAGAGTCAATGAGGGTGTAATTAGCCTCACAGACAGAGGTGCACTTCCACATATGTATATTGTAGCATTGTGCATAGCTGATGGTCATATAAGGATGTCTCCAGATATGCCTACATGCATATTGTATTTCAATATAACTTTATGTAAGCTTAACGATTTGTCTTTGTAATAAAATGTAGTATTTGTATGACAAAACATTTTTGTTTTCCAAGAAGTGGTCCGTAATATTTACCGGGCAATCAAAGTGGTCCGTAGTATTCACCGGACAATCAAAGAGGCCCCTGGCACACGAAAGGTTAATAACCCCTCCCTTAGAGGGTAAATTCACCTCTGTCAGAAGTTTTCCTACAAAAATCCCAGTAGGGTTAAACTTTGCCATTTTGATTCAGGATCTTGATTTTTCTCTGTGTAATTGCTACCCTGTCTAGCCGAGTTTCTGTGAAGTTTTACAGAGTTATTTTTTTAATAAGTTCTTGACTTTGATTTGACGAAATGAGACCGTGTATAGCTGCAGATTTGTTTTTATAAATATGTCACATGACTATAACGCTTTACTGAAACACACATTTTTAAAAACACTATTATTTCATTTGAAATGAGCGTTGTTTGGATGTTTCAGATCTTTTGAATCCTTTGTTATATGTTTCAGTATGGTATGTGTGTGAATAAATGAATACGTGGCTTTCGTAGACTACATTTTAAACTATTCATTCATTCATACAGTAATACAAAATATCAAATCATCCACACCTGCACACAGATGACCTCTTTGCCGGACACCATGAGGCAAAATAGTTTCATCTGAACAATGACGGGAAATTTGACAGTGTATATAGTTTATTTTCATTTCTTGTGTGCTTTTTCTAAATGTGCCAACACATTTCTAATTCTGATAAAAACTGTATTTATGATCAGAAGCAACTGAAATTGTCCTACATTATGTAAAAATGGATGTACTTGAACATGAAAGTGGTTTTATGAGTTCTACTACTTTAAAATGTTATTTCAAACTTTTAAGTGCCCCCCCCCCCCTTTCCCTGCATGGATCAAACGTGGATTTGCCTTGGCTTAAGTCTCGTAAAATTCGGAGTCAGACCATTTTTTTACCGACTCCACTAAAAAATGACCGACTCCGACTTGACAGCCCTGGTTGGAACACAAGTACTTAAAATTATATCTTTGTTTCGATTTGTTCTTATTAATGTAATATATTTTTCCTTGCACACGAAGATATTTTTTTTTAAATTCCATTAATAAATATTTTTTGTGTGCCTTTAATGCCTCCTTCATCTGACAGGCAGGTTCAGTTTTTTTTTTTTTTCCCTTGTATAACAGCTGAAAAAAAATCTGAAAGTAGCTACAAGAACTGAGTAGACCGCAGCCTCAGTAGATCTTAGCTGGATCTAGCATAGTCAAGTTACTAACAATTCACTTCTCTACGGCAGTGTCTGCTATCGGACTATCTTTGCGTCCACCTGTGTGTTTCACTGAGTGAAGATAACTGAACACATTGGAAATTGCGAGTGTGTGGGTGAATGAGAGAATGATCGAGTGAGTGAATGAGAGAATGATCGAGTGAACGAGTGAGTAAATGAGCCAGTGAATGAGAGAATGATCGAGTGAGTGAATGAGAGAATGATCGAGTGAGCGAGTGAGTAAATGAGCCAGTGAATGAGAGAATGAGTGAGTGAATGAGATAACGAGTAAGTGAGTGAGAGAATGAATGAGTGAGTGAGAGAATGAATGTGTGAATGAGCGAGTGATTGGGTGAGTGAATGAGTGAGTGAATGAGCGAGTGATTTACTGAATGAGTGAGTGAATGAGCGAGTGAGCTAATCAGTGAATGAGCGAGTGAATGCGCAAGTGAGTGAGTGAGTGAACGAGTGAGTGAGCGAATGAACGAGTGAATGAGCGAGTGAATGAGTGAGTGACTGAATGAATGAGTGAATGAATGAGTGGGCGAGTGAGTGAATGAATGAGCGAGTGAGTGAGTGAATGAGCGAGTGAGTGAATGAGCGAGTGAATGAGCGAGTAAGTGAGTGAGGAAGTGATTGGGCGAGTAAGTGAGTGAATAACACAGACGGACACACATACTTTAAAATAATAGCGAGACAGATTTATGTAAAACAGGCATACATACCCCGTCATTAGCCTCCATTATAAAACTGGACATATTATATAACCAACGATAACTAAATTATCAGCTAACAGAATTCAATAAAACTCCGCTAGACGTATATCATTATTACTTTCTAACAAACGGAAATTATTTCACAAACAACGTCATTACTGCTGAAAATAATCTCAAGAGCGAATTTCATCCTTCATGTAGCAATTTCAAGTCTAGCCAAAATTCACTGATACAATATTTCAAATACTTAAATTAGGGTTTGACTTTCATTTAAAGAAAGAAAGAAATGAAGATAAGAAAGAAAGAAGGAAAGAAAGAAAGAAAGAATGAAAGAAAATTAAATAAAGACAGAAAGATAAAGAAAGATAAAGAAAGATAAAGAAAGATAAATAAAGAAAGAAATAAAGTTAAGTAAAGACAGAACGATAAAGAAAGATAAAGAAAGATAGATAAAGAAAGATAGATAAAGAAAGATAGTTAAATAAAGACAGAAAGATAAAGATAAAGAAAGAAATATAAAGAAAGAAAGAAAGAAAGAAAGTTAAATACAGACAGACAGTTAGTCAGATAAAGAAAGAAAGATAAAGAAAGAAAGAAAGATAAAGACAGATAAAGAAAGATAGATAAAGAAAGATAAAGAAAGAAAGATAAAGAAAGAAAGAAAGTTAAGTAAAGACAGAAAGATAAAGAAAGATAAAGAAAGATAGATAAAGAAAGATAAAGAAAGAAAGATAAAGAAAGAAAGAAAGATAAAGAAAGAAAGAAAGAAAGAAAGATAAAGATAGATAAAGAAAGATAAAGAAAGAAAGAAAGATAAAGAAAGAAAGAAACTTAAGTAAAGACAGAAAGATAAAGAAAGATAAAGAAAGATAAAGAAAGAAAGATAAAGAAAGAAAGATAAAGACAGATAAAGAAAGATAGATAAAGAAAGATAAAGAAAGAAAGATAAAGAAAGAAAGAAAGTTAAGTAAAGACAGAAAGATAAAGAAAGATAAAGAAAGATAGATAAAGAAAGATAAAGAAAGAAAGATAAAGAAAGAAAGAAAGATAAAGAAAGAAAGAAAGATAAAGAAAGAAAGAAAGATAAAGAAAGAAAGAAAGATAAAGAAAGATAAAGAAAGATAAAGAAAGAAAGATAAAGAAAGACAGAAAATTTTAAAAAATAAAAGAAAGAAAGAAAGAAAGAAAGAAGAAGGAAAAAAAGGACAGAAAAAGAAGAAATTATACCTTTTGCCCTCGTCGAGGATGGTCGGAACAAGAGAAGACTGGATTGTCAAGCTGAAGGTGGATGTGGATGCGGACTGCCGCACACCCATACGCAGGTGGCCGGGATGGCATGGCCGTTTCACCTGGCAAAGTGGCTGACTATGAAACTATTAACGCTTAATTTGCCAATAGTAGCCCAGACCGGCTCTGAGTTAGGGAGGAAAACAGACTCGCGAGATTTGGGAACTGGTTCTCCCCCCCCACATCTCATTACAGCTGAAACCTAATATAAGTGAGGTCTTAAACACTTCACTCTCCGGCGGCTGTATCTGTTATGAAACTACCTCCTCTTCCTCAAGCACCATGCCTTCTGGCGTATGTGATCACGTCTCTCCACAACTTCCAGTCTCCAGTATTTGTTTCAAACAAACAACCCTGGTAGGGTACAGTGTTACTATTCTTTGCTCCACTTTCGGGCTCCGGTAACACACGAGGAGCTTTCATTGCATTGGGAAACATATGGAGAACAAGAGAAATCAAGTCCAACACGAAAATAAGAATCTTCAACTCAAATGTCGTCAGTCCTACTGTATGGCTCTGAAACATGGAGAACAACATAAACAACAACCAAAAAGCTACAGACGTTTATAAACGGGTGCTTGCGTAGAATAGAGCTAAAGGGTATTGATTTGGATTTCTTCTTCTCGCAGCAGGTTTACAGAAAGTGGACTGTTTCCTTCCTAACAAAAGAGGTAATAGCAGTTACCTCTACCACTAATGGTACCTTTTATGCCCAAAAAGCGAATTTTCAAAAAGAGAACTCTTTCACAAATACGCGAAACAATACATAAGGTCACACGCGTGTTACCGGCGCTCGAAACGGGAACAAAAAAATAGTATCATTGTAACCTACCATGCAGGTTGCAAAGAGCCACAACACACTTCCACAAAAGACCCTGAGCTGATGGCACGTAATAAGAAGACCATGCCTTGAAGTTTGTTGAAGGGCGATGATGAATACACCAGTCTATAATCCATGTATGTAGTTCATCATCAGCATCGCTCCTTATGCGGCTTGGAGCCACAACTGGAGCCGGTCTCCTCCCCCCCCCCCCCCACGCAGGTAACCTGCACGAGCATTCACATGCTCTTGCAGTATTGGTGTCTGTAACAATTTATATAACATGATGAGGTTGCCCGCCTCATACACAACCTCATATTAGTTGCCTTGTACGAGTTGCCTTGTACGAGTTGCCCGAGAGAGCTGTTCTATTCGTCCATTATCTCACCAGAAACCCCCATGACCTACACAGGACATGCATACGGCTGAAAATAGAAAAACAAAACTGACAACAAACTCTACCTGTGACGCTTCACGCCTTAATCCCCTTTTTTGTTAAAGCGTCTACAGCATCCTTGTATCTCATGGCCAAACTGATCGCATGTAGTTTGGGCCAATTTGCAAGAGCGCTAAGCCAGATCAGGTCAATATTGGTTGCGCGTTTGGCCTCATCTCCGTGTTGCCTTCAACTAACAGCGAGCAGACAGCGAACCGGTTAGGGATGTCTCGATATGACCGAGCCAGGACGAGACGAGACAAATTACAGTGCTTGTCTGTGCAACGACCAGTAAAGCCGTGGAGACAGACACACAAGAGATAGAAAAATGTTTTTGTATTTAGAGGCAGAGTGAGACACAGAGAGATAGGTAGAAAATGTCCATGTGTTATAGTGAGAGGGAGGGAGGGAGAGTGAGTGAATGACAGACAGATAGGCCTGAAGGCAGGTATACAGACATTTCTTTTTTTTCCAAGTTTTCTTCACGTCGATACTGCTTCTGGCAAATCTTGAGGAGTAAACGTGATTATATATATATATATATATATATATATATATATATATATATATATATATATATATATATATATATATATATATATATATATATATATATATATACTATACTGTCAGCTAAGGACCACAAAAATAGTGCTTTGTGGACAGTGTTCATTAGCGCGACCACTCCTCGTAACTATGGACTTTTGACCGGGGAACGACCCGGATTAATTATAGACGCAATCACATCTATACCAGGGATCCAGACCCCCAGGACGACCCAGAGTCCGCTGGGAGGCCAACATTAGACAGTCGTTGAAGGACCGAGGACTAGAATGGACCCAGGCCAGGAGGAAGATAGCCGATAGGATAGTATGGCGCTCTCTCTTCAAACCTCTAAACCTCACGGTAGAAGAGGAACGACTAACTAAGTAAGTGAGTAAGCTTTATATATCGTTTGTTTTCTTTCTCCACCATACCTTTATCCGTATTATCTCCCTTCGCGTATTTTTAGACGTGATTTGACTACCAATCGAAACTCGACTGCACGGCGAGATTTTTATCTCTAAATATACGAGATACGGCCAGAATACAAATACACGGGATAGAGGCGATGGTCCTGGGTACACACTCAAAGTTGAGTGTCAAATTCCATACCTGCTCTTGTACCGGGGGTGTTGGTTCGAAAAGCTTCACAAGCAGGTCTTCGGTGCAGAGTGGGGGTACAGAGACATGGATCCCAGCAAGTGGGGGTGGCTGTCATAACAGCAGTTTGAAGATATGTCACTGCTAGCGAGACTAATATGGCTAGTCTGAAAGGACTAAAACATGTTCTGTGTTGTTTTAACATAAACCTTTTATTAAAATGTTTTAAATCTCATTAACAACTATTGTTTATATTTATTGATACGCTCTTGGCTGAACGAAGCGTGCGTTGCCTAAAAAGAGACAAAATGCGAAATATTAAAAAAAAACAAAGCCACACGCAGCTTGCAACTGTGATGTGCAATGTCCAACCGTTCTTACATGTCTCTACTGTTAAACAGCTGTATTATACTACATTGGAACGTATTTATGTTATGTACTGAACTAGAGATATCTGAACCTAGCTCTCAATGGACCTATCGGGGCACTTTTCAGAATGCATTTTCCTACTGAAATTTAAAATTCTGGTAGCATCACGCTCCAGTTTACCCAGATGCAAACGTGTATCTGACTCTGCTTTTGAGTTAGGGAAGGCAAAGATAGCGAGGATGGGAACTGTCCACCCCCGTCGTAAATTTATTTTGAGAGAAAGAGTCTTAGAAATGGTGGTCCGGTTTAGAGTGTAGAATGATGGTGAACAGCTCAGTGATAGAAATGTAGAGAGTAAATAGTTGCTTCACAGAGTGCTGGAGGAGAGTAAAGACAGACTTATTTACGACAATTCGTTTCTCTCAATCTACTCTTTAGGCTCTCCTGGTCAAACAATTATTTGCCAGTTTCCAGACACACACCTGCTCTCACACCGATTTGGTGCTTCAAACACACAGACGACGTGGATACAAACTATCTTAAACAAATAGGGGAAATTTTGGGCTTTGGGTATTCCAACACAGTAACAATTAAGTTTATGTTGTTTATTAAAGTTAAAAAAAACACTCACTACAATAATCATGTTTACAGCAAAAATTATCATAAATACAGAAAAATGCAAATAACAAGGTAGGGAGGGGGTGAAGAAGATTGGTATCGACTAAGCCCGTCCCGCTTATTAGACAAAGATAAACCCAGTCCAAAGATAGATAGTTATCAGGAACATAGGTACGTTAACCTAACAGTTAAGTTAATCAATCTGAAAGAGGTGTTTCAAAATTAGGTATGGGTGGTAGAAAGAATCCTGTTCTTCCCAATTGTTCTTCCCTTTACTAAGCAAATGAAAAGGAGGGGGTTTTAAACAGAGTTAAGGTAGTAGGCTACCCACAAAAGATTTAAAAAAATAAAAATCCAACAATTTTCATTTTCATGCTTTAAATCATCGTCAACATGTTCTTGTACTAAAAATAATTCATAGAAGCTTAGAGATACTCTGGTATGATAGGAATCAGTGTTTTTCTACACACACCCCCTTGAGTGATTTGCATAGCAACCAATGTTTATAGTTGGTTACCATGTGAAAAATGACCCAACATGAAGGTGCGTAATTGTAAAACTGCGAAATTATAATTATACTGAGGCAACAGGAAAAAGATATTTATAACTTTTCCAAGGGGAATCACTCAATGATTTCTTATGAATTTTTCAAAAGTGTGTATCTAGAAAGCTTTGATCGTAAATTTCAGCATTTGTTACATGCATTGTGCATTTTCCCTCACATCAACTCTATTTATTGCTAGTTTTATACTGATTCTGTATAATAGTAGTTAGCAGAGCTTCTTTTGTTCACAATGGGAAATAAGACAAAGTAAGTTCCTTGGAAATCGGTACACCAACAAACCGTTGCCTGAAAATGAGACACCTATTGTCGATAGTGACGCTTTAAAGCCTCTGTGCTCCTCAGCAAAGAAAATAAAGGTCCAAGAAAGTGAAGGACAAGCTAAAAAATGACAACACACCAGAAGGAAATGTGTTTATCCTTATGGATGTAAAACTGCTGTTTGGGTTTTTATGCGCTAAAACTTTAGATGTCACAAATGTTATCAGTTACTCACTGACCTGTGAGATCGTCGAAGAGACTCAGGATGGCTTTTGTCATGAAATCAGTATCAAGTGCACAAACTGTGTCGAATGGAATGCCAATTTCAATACTTCTGATGTTTCATCTCCAGCTACTCACACAAACACAAAGAAGTAAATGTGCGAATGGTGGCATTTGTGCGTTCTATTGGGAAAGGCCACAGTGCATTGCAGAATTTTTCGATATACATGAACACAAGTCAACCCATGGCAAAGAAAGCATACAGGAGAACGTGCACAGGATCTATTCAGCAAGTAAGGACATTGCAATGGAAAGACCCTAAGAGCACCGAAAAGGGGATTCATAGACACTGCAGCTGCAGTTGAAGGAGACCTTTATTCAACAGGAGCTCATTTAAACTTCATTTTGTGAGTTTCTTTTTCTGTTTTTTCTTCGATTTCTCGGAATTGTCTTTTTAACATTATTGGTAATCTTTGAAACAAGATATCTCTGGATCTGTACATTCAATTGACATGAAAATTAACACAATTGGTTGTCATATAATCTTACAGATTCTGACCTAAAATGGATACAATTGAATTCAAAGTTTTAGTTTTATGACCATCATGCATATATAATAAGGCACAAATATCAAACATTCCAGAAATATAAATTTTGAAAATTCATTAAAAATTAACCTTTCTGTCAATCTCTGTCATTTTACGTCATGATCTCACGGTATATATAATGATTCAATTTCCCAAGTTTCAGTTAGATCCTTGTACAAATAACATAGTTATGATGTTTTGAAAAAGGTGTATAATTTGTTCACTACGGCGGCCATATTGGATAGCTAATTTGCATAATTAATGAGGTCATTATGTGGACAAAAATTTTAAGTCCATACTAACACTATACCCATGGTTGTTTGATTCTGAAAGGACAATTTGAGTTTTTTACCCTATCAAGGTAGCCTACTACCTTAACAAATTATCAACTATCCCACTTAAAGGAACAATGCAGGGTATACAGAAAATTATATTACCAGGTAAGCAAGTTAACAGAATGGTTACAAAAAAGATTAAATTTCCTGTCATTCATACACGCGCGTGAGGATCCACACTCATATATTCACACACTTACCGATTACAGCATCAGACAATCCAATAGAATTATATAAACAGCAATTACACTCTTGATACATGAAAAGGTCTGGTACTTCCGTGTCCCGCCCCAGATGTTGCGAGGTTTGCTGATAGCAACTATTCTCACTTATCGCCGGACTTGAAGCCTAAGAGTTATTGTGTTTTATTATATAAAAGGAGTCTATGGGATGGCACTGACACAGTTCGAAACAGGGGTGAAATGAAGTGGTCTCTTTAATCTTCCGCTATGGTAAAATTCCTTCAATGCGTGATGGTAGTAACTGACCAGTAAGTTTATTAATCCAGTGAGGAAAAACTTAAGTCGTCACAGTTCCGGAAAATATGTACTCTCTCACAGTAGAGCAGTAAATCAAGTATCGCTACTGGCACGGTTCAACTTCCAGTTTATCTTACAGATTTGTAATTTTAATATGATGATTGTTCTTTAAATAGTCTTGGGTAGGCTTTCTTTCATGTAATTATGATAGCTATGTCGCATCGAACCGCCACAAGATTAAATTTTTAAAATGTTTCATCAATATGTCTGGAAGTTTTTAAGATGATTTCTTTATTGCTGGGATCGCAAGGTTACGATCACTCTGTATGAAAGAAAAAAGACATGTAATATACCGAAAAACAAATAACATTCTAAAGCGCGATGAATTTCCCGTTAAGACTATATATATATATATATATATATATATATATATATATATATATATATATATATATACATATATATATATATATATATATATATATATATATATATATATATATATATATACACGCGTATTTAATTATGTATTTAATAAACACTGCGCGAGTTCTAATGGTTAAAACACACATTTATAAATATAGGACTTAACTAAATTTATTAATTATAAATTCCTTCGCGACTTTAAAAGTTAATTAAAGCATTTCAGCCTCTATTATCTTTTTTTGGAAATAATATAGCAGATATATCATTACATTTACAACTGGAACTATTGAGATGGTTTAATTTAATAGATTTAAATTAACACAAAATCCAGTGAAATGGAATGAATGAACTAGACCACTGATCACTTTACACAATATATATATTACCGTTTTGCACAGAAATAGAATTCACTGCAAATATATATAAAAATCCAGGGGATAATCTAGCAGGATTTCAAATATAGCTAGTGCTTCTGTAAAGGTCTGGCCAACGAGTGATAAAGTGTATTTCTACGTGGTCTGTATATATCTAACTTAATTTCAAGATGAGTGAGACATGAGAAAATTGACACCTTTTTAGATCTCAGAACACTTTTGGGGATCTGACCGAAAGACTAAAGAGAGATGCCGCCCCTGGTTTTCGTATCTCCGCTCGCTGCTGCGATCGGTTCTGTGTTTAACACCGAGATGCGAAATACCTGCAGGAACTTGCGTCGCTCTTTCCTGAGATCCCCCAGTCCGTGTCTTTGATCGTGGTCGCTACTATCTGTTTGATTCTGGCGCCGCCCCCTCTGGGCCAAGTTAATGAAAATACTGCATATGATTGCTCAAGAGATGTCCATGGGCG
This sequence comes from Oreohelix idahoensis, assembly GCA_024509875.1. NCBI lineage: Eukaryota > Metazoa > Mollusca > Gastropoda > Stylommatophora > Oreohelicidae > Oreohelix > Oreohelix idahoensis. The sequence continues at coordinate 56,511 of JAMPIV010011884.1, forward strand.
TGATTTAATCTCTCCTTAAATCAATGCGATGACCAGAATGAACGGTAGATAAACTGTCCACATATTAATCGGCAAACGTGTTTGCCCTCTGTGTGGAACGGTTGCATAGCTAATGAGTCCAGGTGAAAAGAAAAATCCCGTTTGACGAAAGGTTACAATATTCGGGGGCACTGATGTTATCCAAGTGGTCGCTACGAAGGTCGTACTATATCATCCAACACCTCAGGTGCATTCAGGGTCGGCTGAGTTCGTCTGTCACAACCCCACAACACAGTTCTAACAAATCAATCCCCTACCACAGAATCTGCTAAATGACTTTTATTTACTTTTTATTAAAATGTGCTTGGTCATTATTTTTTAAATAAAATTTTGTCTCGTTTTGGCGAGGCGAGGCGCGCTCCGTTCAACCTAGACACTGTGGTACTTCGGTTATATTAGGAGACAAGTTCACATATAAAAGACTTTGAGGTCTCGTTTCCTTTTTGTCATGTGGTTTGATTCCTGTCAAGGTAAGTTCATACTGCAGACGTATTTTTACTTGTACTGTGTGCACGAACGCTTGCCTCTCGTGGCATAGGTGCCGGGTACGAAACATGGTGGCTTCACGCTCGTCTACCCAGCTGTAAATGGGTGCCTGAATCTGCTCTGTAGTTAGGGAAGGGAAAAGACAGCGAGGAAGGTAACTGGTCACCCATCTCTCGATGTTGGAACTATTACAGTGAAGTCTCTAACACTTCACCGCTCTTCGGCAGTGTCTGCTATGGAACAAAGTTTAACTTATCTGCACACCTGATATCCGCAATTTTCGTCCGTTAATCGAAAAAAAAGGTCAGACACCGACTCTTTTTTTTTTCTTAACCAGCGGCACTTGGGCTTTCAGCCCTTCGGCCCAATGACATGTCATTGCGAGGCTGGGGAACCTGAGGACTTTCCTTCCAACCCGGACAGGAGCTTCGCTGCTTCCCATCCACAGAGGGTTTATCACAGGAGCCGTTCAGGTTATTCAGTCAAATTTCCGGTCGTAAACATTCCTTCAAACGCTGACGCCCGGGTTTGAACCATAAACACCTGGTCGCCAGTACAACGCCGAAGCCATTACACCAGCGCGGCTCCCAGACACCGACTCTACAACTCCATGAGTCAAGCATGTGACAACAAGATCGAACCTGCAACACTTTCCTGAAAACAACCTCACCTGTGTGTCCATGATCTTACCTAGCAACCAGTTTTTAACCACATTGAATACTTCACAAAGTGCAGCGTTATGCCGTGCGGTAACCCGACCAAGGTATACGGTTGTAACAGGTTCTCCCGTTCTACTCCTCTCACCTGTTTTTTTTTTTTTTTTTCGTCTGTTAAATTCTGGAAGTTCATATTATGCCATTATGTCAACAACTTTTGATAACCTTTAGCGGACTACTTTGTCAACCGTGTCTCGCTATTTTTCTCCACCGCCTAAATTACGTTGCGTATTTTCACTAGTATGGGAAGATAACGTCTTAGGTTTTTTGTTTTTTTTTAAATCCCTGTATATGCGATCTTGCAGAGTGGTTATAGCGCTGGTTTCTAGCGGCTAAGATACCGGGTTCCGACATACGCTCCATTCTTCTTTGATCCTTAGCCGTTGCAGTGAAATTGACAGAGATACAACGGTAAAATACCTCCAAAGATAACATGTAAGGATAAAAACATAATGCGTAGGCTGCTGATAGTACATGATCGCCCAGACCGCGGGTCATCACCCTCCATAAAAATTGACTTGCTAGACAGGAGGGGAACGGCGGATAAAAAGGAAAAAATATGACTGGAAAGATTGCGTGAGACTAGAAAGGCTAAGGAGACGCAATTGGGGGGGGGGGGGGGGAAACGGAGAAAAGTCACGTTTCCCAAGTTGACATAAAGTAAGGAACTCGACAGAAGGGACCTTGGATATGTTACGCCACAGTCATTTATTGGTCGCTTTTGCGATACCAAGCCTTTGATTTGAATTCAGCGGCAGAACGCAGATGTTTGGAATATTACAAAAATTAAAAAGTAACTTTTTCGTAATATTAATGTTAGGAATATAAAAATTAGCTGGCCGGATGGCCCATTCTGAGCAGTGAACTAATATGTTCTTAATTTTACAGACGGATAGATAATATTGAAGATAATGACAAAAGACAGTGTTGTTCACATCAGCGACAGACTGTATGGAATAAAAAGTGTCGCTATTTGCACAAAAAAACACGACCTTGAGACGCAGGTGTTCAAATCTACTTAGTAGGGAAGCGAAGGGACATTGGTGGGAGCTGTGTCTAAATATAACTTTTAACGACAAAATTTTGGAGGGGAGAGAAAGGTTGGTTCAAAAATCAAGTACGTTTTTGAAAAAAAAAAACAAGTAGAGACGGACAGACTAACAGATAAACATCCATACTTGACTGAAGCATGACTGAAATGACTTTAGGGTAGGAAATTTGAATTTGAAATAAACCTAGGCAGTGATTGGCCACAGACAATCATTTTATCGGCGCTCAGACGCGCAAGTGGGGCCATTCCTCAATAGTTGTTCGATGATAGACACAGTATTTTAAAGTGTGGTGATTTCCAAATGAAAGAAAGTGAAATAAGTTCAGGGACGCCATACTATAGCCAGCAGCTCAGCTGAGTTTTGCTAGCATTTCTGTGTTCTTTATTCATAATCTGGTAAGATTGAAATTATTTCTTTGTATATTTTGAATATTGTTTAATGTTCGAGTGATTTGATACTGCCATATCATAATCTAGCCTTACAAACAAGTAGGGATTTGCTCTAGACCCCCCGCCCAAGTCAGGGTCTAGGGACCAACAATATACATAAACTCCAGCAAGGGTTAGGAAAGACAGATCAAGTGTTGAGAATAATGAAACATATTACCTATCCACTTTTAGGGAAGGAAACTAATAAATATTTTTCAGAATCTATAGTCTGGGAGGACCTATCTGATGTAAAACCACCATGGTAAATGTGCTGTTTGGTCAGAGAGATCTGACCTGTCTGTATGATGTGGTTGTTGTGTCCGTGTTGTGTCCAGACGTGGGTAGAGAATAGAATTTTGACACATAGCCAATACTTTGATTGCAGAGCTGTGAGTTTCAGTTGTCAACAAGGCGGTGTCCATTCAGGTGGTGATTTTACTCGAGTGTATCTGTGCAGTACGTTGTGACAGAGACCACTATTATTGCCCGCCAGCACGGAGAGGTGGGACCACCAGATTTCAGCACCAGAGCTACATATGCAAGTTGAGTGAGCCTCTGGTCTGCTGGAAGTTCACCAACGCCTTTTAGTTACTAATACCCCATAAAATTCCTGTAATTTACTGGACACTGTGTAGTCAATATAGACAGGTGTGATGAGGCCACCCCAACAGCACAAGCATTAACTATCCTCCCAAGTAGATGACTACTAGAACATTTTAATAAAACTAACTAGTCTAGTACTTATATATGTACACTCTTGCATTTATTATGTAACATTCCATGCATTTCTTTCATAATTTTTAAATCTTTTTAAAAAAAAAAAAAAAGTTCTGGTCAACATAAAACTTGATCCAGAACAAATAAATGTAAACATTTCTATCAAAAATTTTACACACGTGAGTTAGTTCAGTGTATTTTAACATTTGTTAAATATTATTAGTCTGCTTAAATATCTGTGGGTGTATCTATAACTATCACACCACATTACATATCATTACCCTAGACATTTTACATAGCTACATTCATTAAGAAAAAAAAATTAAGTGTGAGGTCGTAGTGGTAGCAAGAAAGGCCTTCTGACAATTCACAACTACATTTTATCTCAGGAGCCTTCACAGCTGGCCTCATACATTACATTTAGTAATATCACCATCATACAATACCATCAAACCCACTACATACATTGGGGTCTTGTCCAGGGATAATTAGCCCAACAGTAATATTAGGATCTCCTGGTTGGAGAAATAAAATTAGGGGAAAAAAAATTGTGAAATTCCCTTTAAAATTAAAAGTGTCCCTGCAGATAAAAGTTGGTGAATCTTCACAGCCAGTGATAATTAATTAGTTAACTGGTTAGTTAGAATTAGTTAGACTATAGTCATAAGAAGTACTTAGTGTATTTACTGGTTAGAGATTTAGCTTGTATATTATTATATTGTCTGAAAAGTATGGCGGAGCTAGCAAAATTCCGATCAGCTGCTGTGCTGACCGCAAAGGAGATGGGAATGGATGGTCAGATTTTAATTCAATATGTAACGGCTGAATGTGATAAATATATTGAAAGGGAAGATAGAAAGGTAGCTGAAGAGAAGAGGTTACAAATTGAGGCTGATAGAGAAATTAAGAGGCTGCAGATTGAGGCAGAAGAAAAACGACAGCAAAGGGAGGCAGAAGAAAAACGACAGCAAAGGGAGGCAGAAGAAAAAAGGTTGACTGCCGAAAGGGAGGCAGAAGAAAAAAGGTTGACTGCCGAAAGGGAGGCAGAAGATAGAAGGTTGCAAAGGGAGCACGAATTACGACTAAGGGAGCTGGAATTACAAGGCCCGGCTCCTGAAAATGGTGCCAGCCCTTTTGCCTCAGATGCTACGCCCAGTCTGGGAGCCTCAAACTCAGCTATGGGGTTTCATTTAGACCATTTTGTTGAAAAAGACGATGACATAGAGGGGTACCTAGGACGTTTTGAGTTATTAGCTACTACATATGGGTTAGAGAGAGAGAGGTGGAGTTTAAAGCTATCACAGGGATTGAGAGGTACTTCTTATGAAGTATTTGCCAAAATGAACAGGGAAGACCAAGACAATTATGACATGTTAAAGCAGGCTTTGTTATTAAGGTACGAGAAGAATGGTGAATTTTATCGTAAGAAATTTAGAAATGCCAAACTGTTGTCTGGGGAGACATACCACCAATTCTCTGCTAGACTAGAAACCTATTTGGAGAAATGGACGGCTCTGGGGAAGACCCAAGATCTTAAAGAAATGATCATGATTGAGCAATTGAGAGAGTCCATGGCTCCAGACATGAGAAAATTTCTCATGGAACAAGGTGCAGAGAAGTTGGGGGAAATTTTAAATGTTGCTGAGAGGTATCAGGCAGCTCAGGCAGAGGTAAGTGGTGCTAAAAAGAAGCACATAGACAATTTTAAAGCTCCACAGCAATTTAATAAATTTGATAATAGAGAGCAGGGAAATAAAGGTAGGACAAACTTTGAGCGGCCAAGAAATGACTATCGCGACAGAAACTCACAGTTCAATGACCAAAAGTTCAATGAAAGAAAACCGTTGAACCAAGGAAAAAGATGGTGTAAATGGTGCAAGAAGGATAACCATAACACCGAATTTTGTAGAAGGAAACCTTCAAACATTGCTGCAATGAAGTCGGGGACGCGAAGATTAAAGGTTAATCCTAATGGACAACAGGAACCTTATCACCCCCCAGTTTGTGAGGGTGTTATTTGTAATGGGGTCACCATAAGGTGCCTTTATGATACAGGTTTGGATTATGATTCAGTTGTGAAGTCTAGCCTAGTGGACCCAAGTCAGTATACCACAGAAACAGTGGAAATACAAGGGGCGACTAAGGACATACCACTCATGACACTTCCCATCGCAAGGATAACGGTGAAAACTCGCTATGTGGAGGGAGAAATCAGAGCAGCAGTGATAGATGAACCAATCTACCCTCTGATATTGGGGTGTAGATACGTCTTCTTGGGGAATCCCGAGAAACCTGTGATCATGGCGACAGTGCAGACCAGGTCACAGAAGAAGGAGGAAGAAGGTGAACCTATAAATGCTCATCCAGAGGAGATGAGGAAGGCGCAGGCTGAGGATAGGACACTCAAGCCCTGTTTTAAAAAATTGCCCAAATGCCACACACCTCCGAGCAAGGGGGAATATTTCATGAAGAACAAACTCTTATACAGGAAGGCCGGAACTGGAACAAATGGTCACAACCAGCTGGTTCTTCCCACTTCATATAGAGATAAAGTGATGGAACTCGGGCATGCGATTCCCTTCAGTGGTCACATGGGGATCAGCGCCACAGGACAGCGTATAGCTTGTCATTACTTCTGGCCAGGGATAACGGAGGATATAAAAAGATATGTCAAATCCTGCCCAGAATGTCAAAGGGTAGCTCCAAAGCACTGGACTGCTCCTGCAACTCTAGGGGAAATGCCCATAGTGGGAACACCTTTTGAGAGGGTTGCAGTGGATATTGTAGGACCTCTCACTCGGACCAAGAGGAGGAACAGTTACATCCTTACTCTGGTGGACACTTGTTCTATGTGGGGAGAGGCGGTAGCCCTGCCATCAATTGATTCAAAACATGTAGCAGAGGCACTACTTACAATATTTACCCGATTAGGATTCCCGCATCAAATCTTGACGGATAATGGTTCTCAGTTCAAGGGGAAACTAACGGAAGAAGTTTTTTAAGCTATTTCAAGCCAGACACTTTCATTGTAGTCCGTACCATCCACAAGGGAACGGCCAGGTAGAGAGGTTCAACGGGACTCTCATTTCTATCCTGAGAAAGCTGGCACACGAAAAACCGGATCTGTGGGATCAATTCCTGCCCGCCGCATTGTTTGCGTACCGGGAGGTACCACATAGTTCAACCGGGATGGCTCCCGCAACTCTGCTATTTGGGAGGCCAATAAAAGGTCCATTAGAAGCTCTATTAAGGACCTGGACAGATGAGAAGGCGGAAGAGACTGTTACCTCATCGATCAATGGACCTGCTCGTATCAAATACGATGAACGAACTGACTTATTTTTTTCCGACTCGATTTTGAGAACTGGATGTAATAAAACCAAACAATGAGCCGACCCAGGCAAATCCGATCGGCGAATTTGAATGGCAAGCTCAGGATGAACTCACGAAACATAAATGATAACCTGAATTTCGAAGTAAGCAGCATACGAAAAAAAAAAAAAAAAAAAAATGACCAAAAAGCTGGATGGAAACTGGCAAATGATAATTTGAAACAAGCCAGGAAGAAACATGCAGCATATTTTAATAGGAAGGCAAAGGACAGGGAACTGGCAGTCGGAGAGAAGGTGCTGCTTCTACTACCCGGAAGCCAGAATAAATTACAAATTGGTTGGCAAGGTCCATATACGGTTCTAGAGAAGGTGTCTAGAACAAACTATAAAATTGACAAAAAGGGGAAGGAGAAAGTTTATCATGTAAACCTGTTAAAGAAGTATCTGGACAGACCACTCCAGGAAAGCACCCCCTTATTGACCTTGGCTATTGCAACCCAGATGCAAAAAGAACCACTCACCTCACATGAATACCCATTACATCCTTGTGAAACCGCAGCACAGGTAAAAGTCAGTAAGCACCTGACTAAAAACCAGAGGGAGAGAGTTCAACAAGTTCTGGAGGAACATACAGATGTATTAACAGATAAACCAGGCCATACAAATTTGCTACAGTATGACATGAAACTGGTAGACTCAAACCCAATCTGTATGAGAGCCTATTCTATTCCGTTCGCGAAGGAGAAGGCATTGAAGGAAGAAATAGAGTATTTGTTGAAGGAGGGGATTATTTCGCACAGTGAATCATCTTTTAGTTCTAGTGTCGTTTTGTTGAGAAAACCGTCTGGGGAACACAGACTGTGCATAGATTACAGGAAACTGAATGCTGTCACAGAAGGACAAGTGGATCCATTACCAGACACAAAACAGTTATTTGCCAGACTGAACAAGGCAAAATACTTTTCAAAGGTGGATCTTAGTAAAGGCTATTACCAGATCCCAGTGAAGCCTGAAGTGAGACCTTATTTGGCTTTTAGCACTTCGGATGGACATTATGAATTCAATATGCTACCATTCGGACTGAAAAATGCTCCGAGTGTGTTTTCAAGGATGATGCGCAAATTGTTGGATCCCCTGAATAACCCATGTATCACGAATTTCATGGATGATATTCTCGTCGCCACAGAGACATTTGAAGAACACATTGAAGCTCTGGAGATGTTGTTTGATAGACTTCGGGAGGCGAACTTAACTGCTAGGCCAACAAAATGTTGTATTGGATGCAAAGAGTTGGAATTCTTGGGACACACTGTATATCAGGGTAATATGACCCCTGATCCTAAGAACTTGGAAAAACTGCAGAGAGCACCTAGGCCGCAAACAAAAAAGGACGTGCGATCATTTGTGTCGTTATGCGGATTTTATCAGAAATACATCAAGAATTTTAACGCTATTTGTGCTCCTCTGACTGATCTGACTCGCAAGGGACTTCCAGATAAAATTATTTGGACTGCACAATGTGAACTAGCGTTCCAAGAGTTAAAGGAAAAACTCACTAGCAAGCCTATTCTCAAACTGCCTGATTTGACACAGGACTTTGTCTTAAGAACCGATGCAAGTAATGTAGGACTAGGAGGGGCTTTGTTGCAAAGATCATCTTCACCTGATGGGGAACTGAAACCAGTCGCTTATGCAAGCCGTAAATTGAATGTCGGTGCAGATTTCCTCAGTCGGCACCCCTGTGATCAAAATTAGAGTAGTGGCAGACGTGAGGAGTAATTTTACCTATGTGTATCGCTGGTTTTGGAACTTGCCATAGGCATGTTTTCAAGTGGGGAGATGTGTAGTGAAATTGACAGAGATACAACGGTAAAATACCTCCAAAGATAACATGTAAGGATAAAAACATAATGCGTAGGCTGCTGATAGTACATGATCGCCCAGACCGCGGGTCATCACCCTCCATAAAAATTGACTTGCTAGACAGGAGGGGAACGGCGGATAAAAAGGAAAAAAATATGACTGGAAAGATTGCGTGAGACTAGAAAGGCTAAGGAGACGCAATTGGGGGGGGGGGGGGAAACGGAGAAAAGTCACGTTTCCCAAGTTGACATAAAGTAAGGAACTCGACAGAAGGGACCTTGGATATGTTACGCCACAGTCATTTATTGGTCGCTTTTGCGATACCAAGCCTTTGATTTGAATTCAGCGGCAGAACGCAGATGTTTGGAATATTACAAAAATTAAAAAAGTAACTTTTTCGTAATATTAATGTTAGGAATATAAAAATTAGCTGGCCGGATGGCCCATTCTGAGCAGTGAACTAATATGTTCTTAATTTTACAGACGGATAGATAATATTGAAGATAATGACAAAAGACAGTGTTGTTCACATCAGCGACAGACTGTATGGAATAAAAAGTGTCGCTATTTGCACAAAAAAACACGACCTTGAGACGCAGGTGTTCAAATCTACTTAGTAGGGAAGCGAAGGGACATTGGTGGGAGCTGTGTCTAAATATAACTTTTAACGACAAAATTTTGGAGGGGGGAGAAAGGTTGGTTCAAAAATCAAGTACGTTTTTGAAAAAAAAAAACAAGTAGAGACGGACAGACTAACAGATAAACATCCATACTTGACTGAAGCATGACTGAAATGACTTTAGGGTAGGAAATTTGAATTTGAAATAAACCTAGGCAGTGATTGGCCACAGACAATCATTTTATCGGCGCTCAGACGCGCAAGTGGGGCCATTCCTCAATAGTTGTTCGATGATAGACACAGTATTTTAAAGTGTGGTGATTTCCAAATGAAAGAAAGTGAAATAAGTTCAGGGACGCCATACTATAGCCAGCAGCTCAGCTGAGTTTTGCTAGCATTTCTGTGTTCTTTATTCATAATCTGGTAAGATTGAAATTATTTCTTTGTATATTTTGAATATTGTTTAATGTTCGAGTGATTTGATACTGCCATATCATAATCTAGCCTTACAAACAAGTAGGGATTTGCTCTAGACCCCCCGCCCAAGTCAGGGTCTAGGGACCAACAATATACATAAACTCCAGCAAGGGTTAGGAAAGACAGATCAAGTGTTGAGAATAATGAAACATATTACCTATCCACTTTTAGGGAAGGAAACTAATAAATATTTTTCAGAATCTATAGTCTGGGAGGACCTATCTGATGTAAAACCACCATGGTAAATGTGCTGTTTGGTCAGAGAGATCTGACCTGTCTGTATGATGTGGTTGTTGTGTCCGTGTTGTGTCCAGACGTGGGTAGAGAATAGAATTTTGACACATAGCCAATACTTTGATTGCAGAGCTGTGAGTTTCAGTTGTCAACAAGGCGGTGTCCATTCAGTTGGTGATTTTACTCGAGTGTATCTGTGCAGTACGTTGTGACAGAGACCACTATTATTGCCCGCCAGCACGGAGAGGTGGGACCACCAGATTTCAGCACCAGAGCTACATATGCAAGTTGAGTGAGCCTCTGGTCTGCTGGAAGTTCACCAACGCCTTTTAGTTACTAATACCCCATAAAATTCCTGTAATTTACTGGACACTGTGTAGTCAATATAGACAGGTGTGATGAGGCCACCCCAACAGCACAAGCATTAACTATCCTCCCAAGTAGATGACTACTAGAACATTTTAATAAAACTAACTAGTCTAGTACTTATATATGTACACTCTTGCATTTATTATGTAACATTCCATGCATTTCTTTCATAATTTTTAAATCTTTTAAAAAAAAAAAAAAAAAGTTCTGGTCAACATAAAACTTGATCCAGAACAAATAAATGTAAACATTTCTATCAAAAATTTTACACACGTGAGTTAGTTCAGTGTATTTTAACATTTGTTAAATATTATTAGTCTGCTTAAATATCTGTGGGTGTATCTATAACTATCACACCACATTACATATCATTACCCTAGACATTTTACATAGCTACATTCATTAAGAAAAAAAAATTAAGTGTGAGGTCGTAGTGGTAGCAAGAAAGGCCTTCTGACAATTCACAACTACATTTTATCTCAGGAGCCTTCACAGCTGGCCTCATAAATTACATTTAGTAATATCACCATCATACAATACCATCAAACCCAATACAGCCGTCGACCGTCAAAGCAGTCAGTGGCCATCACGCCTAGTGGCGTCTTGTAGGGCAACAACAAATTGATTCCACTTTGCTCGGTCGGCGGCCATCCTTCGTACAGTGCCCCAACTCTGGTTCATTCTTTGCATCTCAGCCTCCACAGTCCTCCGCCAGGTTGTTTTTGGTCGGCCTCTCTTTCGTTTTCCTTCAGGGGTCCAAAGCATAGCTGTTCTTGTGATGGTATCGGGGTCTTTTCTGAGGACATGGCCAACCCAGCTCCAGCGTCTGCCAGCTATGATGGTGTGCATGTCCTCTTGCTTGCTCCGAGTAAGCAGATCTTGGTTGGTGATGGTATTCGGCCAAAAGATTCGGTGAATTTTTCTTAGGCATGTTGCGTGAAAAGAGGACAATTTCAACATTTCCTTCTCTGTAACTCTCCAGCATTCCGCACCATAGAGAAGCACAGAAAGCACACAGCTCTGATATAATCTTAATTTTGTGCTTGTGCTGTATTGAGAGGACTTCCAGATGTTGTTTAGGCCAGAGGTTTTCAAACTGTGCGTCGCGGCTCCCAGGGGCGTTGCGGCCCTCGGCTAAGGGCGTCGCGGTTGCTTGGGAAAAGTGTTGGGCTCGATATTATGAGCCAAGGTCCATCAATAAATATAGAACTTCGTAGTATAGAGAGGAGCCGCGGTGATTTATGCACAGGTCAAGGGAGCCGCGGACCAAAAATGTTTGAAAACCTCTGGTTTAGGCTTAAAAAGGCTGTTCTTGCCTTATTCATTCTGATGTTGATGTCTTTGCCTGCCCCGCCGTCTGGTGTTACTATACATCCTAGGTATGTGAAGGTGTCTGTCTGTACCAGTTGCTGATTCCTTACTGATATGGGCTCAGGGTCACGCTCCATTCTACTCAGACGTAAACGGGTACCTGACGCAGCTCTTGAGTTAAAGCAGGAAAAAGCAGTGTGGAAAAGAACTGGCCACCTCATCTCTTGTAGTTTTGTACCGAAGCTGGACCTAGTATAGTGTCTCTAACACTTCACTCCCATACGGCAGAATCTCCTATGGAACTACCTTTAACTTATATGCGATCAATCAAGTCATGAAATATTGTTTTCTTTTCTTTTTTGTTTTACCATTCTCTTCATTATTATTATTATTACTAGCAATAACCCGTCAATAATGATAAAAGTAAATAAAAAACTGTAATATATTTTTAAAATATTTTTTGATTTAATATAAAAGTTATTTGGTGACAACATTTTTTTGTGAAAGTGCGTGGATTTGTTTCAAAGAATGTTCCCTGATAAAAAGTGTTTTTAACAAAAACTTTCAAGTTTTCATGATTTATTCCTCGGGTGAGGGCGACATAGAGCTGGCCGTGTCCGAAAACAGGTTCAGGAAGGAAAACTCCTACGTGATCAAAAGATTAAATTCTGAGGGCTTATGGAATTCCCAGCCGCATTGTTTCCATTATAAAAAGCCTCTATTCTAACTTTACGTGCAGTGTTGGATCGAGTAATGTAACTTTCGAAGTGAAAACAGGAGTACGACAGGGATGCCCCTTATCAACAACATTATTTTTGACAGTCATAGATTGGGTGATGCGCCAGACAACAGAGGGCAGTCCAAGAGGAATTAGATGGACAATGTTTTCTACACTGGAAGATTTGGAATATGCAGATGACATTGCACTGCTCGCGCATTCACACCAACACATTCAAGACAAAACTGATAGACTGAATAAGTATGGCCAGCAGGTTGGCCTGAACATCAATCTGAAGAAGACGGAGGTCATGACACTAAATGTGGGCAATCCTGAGCCAATAACAGTAAGGAACCAGAAGTTAGAACAGACAGACACATTTACTTACCTAGGAAGCATAGTAACACCTGACGGCGGAACAAGCAAGGACATTAACAACATAATGAATAAACAAACACCAAATTAAGACTGTATGAGAGCTGCGTACTTTCTGTGCTTCTCTATGGTGCGGAATGTTGGAGAGTAACAGAGAAGGAAATGTCGAAACTGTCCTCCTTCCACACAATCTGCCTAAGGAAAATTCTCCGAATCTTTTGGCCAAACACCATCAGCAACCAAGAACTACTTATTCGGAGTAACCAGGAGGACATGCACACCATCATAGCTGGCAGACGCTGGAGTTGGGTTGGCCATGTCCTCGAAGGGACCCTGATACCATCGCAAGAACAGCTATGCTATGGACCCCCGAGGGAAAGCGAAAGAGAGGCCGACCAAAAACAACTTGGCGGAGAACTGTCCAAAGAATGCAAGTTGGGGACTTTTAGTGGACTACAAACGCCACCGCGTGATGGCCGCTGACTGCTTTGACGGTTGGCGGTTATGGATCAAAGAAGAAGAAGAAGAAGTCAAAAGATTGTTTTTTGCTTTCATGCTAAAATCATTTCGCGCAAATGCGCGCTCGCTCATGTCAACATGCACTGCCAACCTTTAACTTTTCAACAAAGTCGGTTTTTTGCAGGTAGCATGATACATGGCATTTCCTGCGGTGGCATTCCTGGTGGGCACTGCTCGTTAAGGAACTCGGTTGGGAAATCAACTGCGTCGTTGGGATCATCGGAAATCATGGTATCTATGCTCCAATAAACCGTTTCATTTCCAGCGAGTAGCTCCAACAATAAGTCTGCAATACTTTAAATTAAAATGTTGTCTTGAAGAAACAATCAAAAACTTATATTTTAAGGTTATTTTTAACAAAATAATGAGTTAAATCCGTTTCCGGAATGAAATTGGGTTCTACAATCAAAAACTTACATTTTATTCATATATCACTGTCACTCACTTTGTGTTGCACAATTCACCGACTTTTCTTCGTTGAGTGTTACTATTTTCGGGAGAGTACATATACGGGAAACAATACAATCAATTTCTAACTTTCAACCACAGTTGCATCCCTTAGATGTGTACCGACGTACAAACGGCGAGAATTATGGAGTTTGATGATTATTATTCTTATTCTTATACTGCTTCGACAGCGCAGACTACGCTGGCTTGGCCATGTCTGCTGCATGGAACATGGTCGCGTCTGCACATATATTTTCTACGGACAACTGGCAGATGGCAAAAGAACAGTTGGGCGACCTCAGCTGAGGTTCAAAGATGTGAGCACGAGAGACACGAAGGCTTACTTACTTACTTAGTCGTTCCTCTTCTACCATGGGGTATAGTGGTTTGCCAGAGAGAGCGCCGTACTATCCTATTGGCTGTCTTCCTCCTGACACGGTTCCAATCTAGCCATCGGTCCTTCAGAGTTTGTCTAATTTTGTCATCCCGTCTAGATCCTTGGCTCTTAGCTTCTCATACTTCTCGTGGTAGCCGATCTACTGCATTCTGCAGACATGGTCAAACCATCGTAGTTGGGACTGGTGTACTAGTGTCTGGGTTGTGAGGATTTGCCGTATTGTCTGGCTGTGCACCATGTCTCGTCTTGTTACTTCAACCACCTGCTTCAGATACCTCAAATCTGAGGTTTAGAGCTGGCTTTTGTGCGTTGTAATCATTGCCCATGACTCGCATCCATAGGTCTAGACTGGAACATAGGTGTAGCTGTATACAGCCATCTTCGTCTTCTTGCCAACTTCTCTTTTACTGAGGAAACATCGATTTATTGCCTGAAAAAGTCTCCCAGGTGATGTTTTCGGGTAGCCAACTCTTTTTTGACGCACCGATTCCAGTTTATGATATGAAAGCATGGACATAAATCCAGCAACCTAGGAGGATAAAGCTGCCGATCCCACCAAGTGGCGATGCTCACTAGGGCGCCACCTCAGACTAGGCGAAAAGAAGCTCTCGCAACAAGTAGAAGACAAAAGAGCACGCCGAAAGAAACACCAGGCAAACAAACAGCTGAGGGCTATCACCTCAGGGGCGCATCCCCATTAGTCAGTTATGACTGAAGGGGCTACTACAACAAATATTATTAGTACTTTGTTACTTACGCTACTGGGGCAAGATACCCGGCACTACTAAAAAAAGGAGCATGAACCACTAGTGGAATCTGAGATAAGAATGACTTTCATCATCATTTTCCTTTGCGCGCCTTACGGAGCATGGAGCAGCAACTGCAACTGATCCCATAGCAGGACGCCTGCACTAAGCTCTTGCAGCAGTGGTTTATGTGGCAAGTTGTTTTACACGGTCAGTCTCGTGCATGACGTCATAGTAGTTGTCTTGAACAGCATGCCTCAGGGTGTAGTAGTTCTATTCTTTCAGCTGTCTCGTCAGAGACCACCGACAGCTTCACGGGGTTAGAGATCACACACATACACACGACAGCTTCACGGGGTTAGAGGTCACACACACACACACACACACACACACACACAAACGAGGGAGGACAGGAGAAGAGGGTACAACGTGTTCTTCACTCCACACCTGGCAGCAAAATGGACACTAAAAAACAAGATAAGAACATAGGCAACAAGAACATAGGCAACAAGAACATAGGCAGCAAGAACATAGGCAGCAAGAACAATAAAACAAAGTTTGTCAACCCTTTTTCATTTTTTTGATTTGCACATCACTAAATAAAACGTTAACTGGCTGAGCGGTGTGATGAATTTATCGTGATACAACGTTAAAATATCTCCAATTATAAAGATAACATGTAGGGATAAAAATAATGCATAAGATACTAGGAGACATGCTCGCCCATGCCCGCATTTCCTACCGCCATTCAAACTAACTAGTTAAACATGCAGACGAAACGGTACCCTTGTAGACGGGAGGGAAACGGAGATATAAAAAAGGAAAAATATGACTGAACACGTGTTGGAACCTAAAAGGCTAAAAGACGCAAGTTGTAGTTTAAGAAAACAAATTCACGTCACTAGTTGACACAATGTAAGGAAATTGACAGAAAAGACCTTAGCTCTTATTCGAAACAGTCATTTCTTGGACGTTTTCGATACTTGGTCGTTTTATTTGAATTCAGCGGCAAACGCCGTGGAGAAGGTTCGCAAACAAATTTCAAAAACTAACCTTGAGAAAAATTATGTTTTTTCTTAATAATAGAGTTATGAATATAAAACCTAGCTAGTTTGATAGCCCATCTTAAGCAGAGAAATAATATACTTTAAATTATCCAGACGGATAGATAACAATGAAGATATTGACAAAAGACTGTATTGTTCATATCAGACTAGCGACAGTATTGTTGTGCATACTTCACTAAAGTTTCAAATTTTCGTCCTTGAGACACGGAAATGCAAAAATCAAGCTGTAATGAACGAGAGGGGGAAGGTGGAGAATTGTGGCTAAAAATAACTTAGGAGGCAGATTTGTGTAGGTTTTGTGTATAGTTGGTCCAAGAAACAAGTGTGTTTTTGTGAAAAACCTAGTAGAGACAGACGGACCAACAGACAATAATACATACTTGACTGAGACCTGACTGAAATTTGACTTTTGGTTGAAGATTTGAAAAAAAGTTAAAGGGGAAGTCTGTGATTGGACAAATGTATTCATATTAGCGGGATAGAGACGCGCATTTTTGCCATTTGATATAAGTCTGTCCAGTAGACACAGTCAGTTACTTCCAGTGGTGTTTTTCCCAGAAGATATTACATACATTTTAGTGGGACGCCATACTATAGCCAGCAGCTCAGCTGAGTTTTGCTAGTAGTAACTGTGTTCTCAATTCTGAATTCTGGTAAGAATGAAAGCATTTATCTTGTATATTTTAATATTTTGAGTGATTGATACTGCCATATCATGAAGAATGATTACGACAAGTAAGTGCTCGCTCTAGGTCCCCAGCCGCAGTTCAGGGTCTAGAGACAAACAAAAAATATATGGACGCCTAACTAAGACTATGGAAGGCGGATCTATTATTGAGATCAGTGGGAACATATCACCTATCTTATTGAATAAAAGGAAACTATTGAACATATCTCTGATGCAATGCAGTCTTGGGGAACTGGTACTATATGAAAACAACTGGGTAAGATGTGCTATGTTGGTCAGAGAGATCTGACCCATTCTGTGTAATGTCGTTGTGTTGTGTCGTGTGTAAGAGTGGTGCAGTGGATAGATTACTGACACATAGCACAAAAATTTTATTTCAGAATTGTGAGTTTCTGTTTGGCACTAAAGGTAGTGCCAAATACTTATGCAAGAATACACTAGCAGATGTGTGTGCCACCTAACAATTGTGTCGGTGCAGCCTAGCCTAGTATTCCAGCTACAGAGAGGAGTGGGCCACATGAATCCTGTATCAGATCTTCACAGACAAGATGAGTGAATATGTGGCCTGCTGAAGATTCACCAGAACTAACCAGTAGTTAAAACCACCATAAATATTTCCCTATCAAATATATACTGAATTCTTGGGAAATATAACATTTATCTACAGTCTATAAGTCAATGGACATAGCTTGTTGTAGTCACAGAGTGGGAGTGATGACACCACCCCAACAGCACATCCAGTAATAGTTCTCCCAGAGACAGTATAGACATTATTAATATTAACCAGTCTTATAAAATACCTATGTACACAAATTCCATTTTATTATGCCATATATTTATGCATTCCATTTATAACTCCATAACATTTCATATGTTCTGACCAAAATAAAACACTGGTTCAGAACTAACAAATTTAGAAAAAATTTTAATATTTAAACTAAAACAGTCTGAGTTAGTTCAGTGTGTTATAGATTTTATTAATATTATTAGACATTAATTATCTGTGTGTGTTTGTATATTCTATTACAACACATTACATTTCAGTACCCTAGACTTTTTAACGTAGCTACATTCATGATAGTAAAAGAGATCTGTTTGAGGTCGTAGTGGTAGTAAGAAGGGCCTTCTGTAATTCACATCAACATTTATCTCAGGAGCCTTCACAACTGACCTCATCCAGTACCCTAGGTAACATAACAACCATACAATACCATCAAAACCACTACAAGCGGTTAAAGCGCTTTCTTCTCGAAGCAAAGCTACCTGGTTCAAAACCAGTTAGCGCGACGATCCAGTCTACCGAGTTGTAAGTGAGTACTTGACTGATCGTGAGTTAGAGAAGGCAAAGGCTGCGAGGAAAGCCACCTGGTCAACCCCACCTCATAGAACTGAAACCTAACAAAGGTGGGAGTCTCTAACTTTGCAATTCCCTCCATGTACTGATGATACAATAAAATGCACTTTCTACTTTTCTCATTTGACTACTATGCACTTTATCACTAATTATATTTAATTTTAATTAACGGTACTCAAACAGGTAACTCAAACAGACGCTATGGGTAAGGCGATTTCCGCAAAATTAAGCCCCTTTCTGTTTGACTAACGCAATTGATTTTTAAACGTTTGTTCCTTACGACTTCTTAAAATATTATTTTTTCATCTGCACTATATGGACTCTCTTTTTTTTGTAACAGGATAACAACCTTGGTTACGGTAAAAGTGTTTTAGATGAATCGCTTTTTATTCTGTATATTAATTTTGCCTTTTAATATTAATACCAAGTTATATTATGTAAACCCTGTGTAGACAGAGAATATACCTCCTACCCCATCAGGCATGTCGTAAGGGGCGACCAACATGAGACTGTGTTGTGGAGACTGGCAACCTCCGCATGTAAAATAAATACCTACAAAATGCACCACTACAAGAACACGTGAATACTTTTGGTGCAGTTCTCCGTACAGGGAGACAAGCCGCAGAACTTTTGGACCTATGCTCGATGAGGTGAGAAAAGGAAAATTAATAATAGTATGTGGCAGAGTATGTATGTGTTTTTTTTTTTAAATAGTTCTTAGATGTTCACGGTATGCGTGGGAGATCTCATCTGGGCCACATTTTATTTTCTTCACTGCCAGGAATTTTTTGTTCTTGTTTACTCCCTGTTAAAACTGACATCTCTTTACAAAAAAAAAAAAAAAAAAGGCAGAGCTGTGGAGTCGGGAGTCATAGAGTCGATGGTTTTTTTTTTTTTTTTTAAGTGAAATCAGAGTCATTAATAAATGTCATGACACCAACTCCGAATTTTATGCCATATGGCTAAGTGCCAAAACTAGTCGGAGTCGGTAGTCGAAATCGGACTTCTAAAATTTCAGGAGTCGGAGTCGGACAATTTTTTGACGAACTCTACAATCGCCAAAGAAGTATCGATTCTACATTATACTGCAAGATCTTATTTCTACTGCTAGAAACATGTCTTATTATGTTTATCTTCGCGCGATTCGTGTTATTTTTTTCCTCTTTCTTTCTTTATGATGCTGCCACCAAACCCCCCACTTGAGTAAACCTTGTACGCACAATTGTACACCGTTATTTTTTTATTACAAAATTGTCTTTGCCCTCCATAGTTCCCGTTGGTCCATGAACAGATCAAATGAAAGTACTACTGTTCTTTCATGCATGTCGTAAGAGCCGGCTAATATGAGGTTGTGCATGGGGGGATAGGGGAGCCCTGCCAACGTCATCCTGTAAAACAAATTGTTACAGAAACTACTGATACAAAAGCACATTAATGCTTTGATGCAGGCTTCAAGTTGCTCCATATCCCATGCCCCACATGAGGCGAAAAGGAAAACAAAAAAAAAAGAAAGAACATGTCTTTATTAAATCTTATTGCCTCAACCAGTTTTCAGGTTTTAGGCTAGCACCAACATTGACGCCAAATGTCTTTTCCCACAGGTAATGTTTTCACACAAGCAGGGAACATCTATAAGAAAACATCTCTCTATTAAATCAAGATATATAAAATCGTTGTAAACTGGCAGAAGAATACTATTAAATTGAGTGCTATATGTAACGGATACCTGGGGGTTGTTTTTCAAAACTTGTAAAGTGCAGACGTGATGAAATACGACAACAACCAAATGGCTTTTGGGAGGATAGTGCGTGACGCACTGTGCAGCTTTTAGCGTAGAAAAAAATGTTAAACCAGAGGTTCCCAACTCGAACCTCCAGGAGGCCGCGACAAGAACCGAAGGAGACCGCAATGTAATGAAGAAACTGTATTTTTCAAAATATCAAAAATAACGACAGAGCAATTGCAACAAACTCAGTTGAACATTTTCAGCTCTCGTCCACATGAATAATAAATACAGAAACAGGCTTAACGAGGAGATAGGGGCCTACTTAAAGTATCTGGCACCCGGGCGGGTTCTTCCTGTGGCACCCCCATAAGTAAACATATATGTTTGCAAGTTGATTTTTAAACTGTACAGTCCTGTCATTATAGTGTCCGATGGCACCACACTCCTGGCTGTCACTCCGGGGAACCGTACCCTCGCACCCCTCCCCTGCGTGGAGCCATCCCTGCGATTTAAAATATCGTCTTTGGAACCAGGCATTGGGAAGCTTCCGGCTGTGAAACAATACTATTAACTGGTTCACTGTGATTACAGTAGAGCTATAATTTAGTAACTAAATACAATTATTACTAAGTCACTTTTAATAAAGTAAACTTCTTTTTTTATATCTTTAATATAAGCATAATGTACTTGATGTTAAAAAAATCATATACATGTATTACTTCCTATGCCAAGGAAGGGTGTTAAAGGGACTGCGACTTATAATAAGTTGGGAACCGCTGAAGAAAACATTTCTATAAAAGTCAGCTTGTGAGAGACCCTGTTATCGTTGAACGCTCAGACTGTCCCAACAGAGCCAGCAGTAGAGTCTCCCCAGATTTATCGTTGTTGGGCCCTTATGTACAGGCAAATACTTCACATGACAAAGTTTGTAGTTCATTTATTACTGAATGCGGTACTACAGGAATAATTTATAGCTTGGCCATGGCAAATGGCTTTCTTAAAGATGATCGCTTGGCCGTGGACGGAATTATATTTTATTTCCTGGGGTTACGATGTCCTTATCTGAAGTTTTCCCTTTCTGTCTGACATTTACTGTCCTCCTCGTCAAGGTAGATCCACCGATTTGCTCGCCCGCCTGTCTATTTAATCTTATCTGGTTCGGTGTTTTTATTATTTTTTTGATTTCCATATAAGCTGTCAGGACCCAGAAGGTGAATCAATTCTTGTTGTTATGAGGCACTGCACTTAACTTGTCTTCTATTTAAGTATTTATTTCTACAGCACTTCCGCATTTATACTATCTAGTTCAATACCATCTAACCACATCTATACATTTATCTTAGTTTTCGCATCTTTGTATATTTTTTTTTAATTTCACCCGTCCGTCCATCCATCATTCCTTCCTTCCAACGATCTATCAATCTCCCACCCATCCATCCTTCCCTTGCCCCATTCACCCGCCCATCCGTCCATCCATCCATCCATCAACATCTACTAGTATACCATTATTAACTTACCTCTTCGAAATCCAGCTGCTTCTTCAGAATAAAAGTTCCATGATGGGTGTCCAGATGAAAATAATCCTGGCCCCATTCAGACACATACTCATAAGTCACGCGGCCGTTATTCCCAGAATCCGCATCCCTGGCCTGGACACTGCCAACAGTGTAGCCAATCTCAGCGTTCTCCAAGACATCAAAGGAGTAGAATGACTTGCTGAAGACGGGTGAGTGGTCATTCTCGTCTACAACAGTGATGTAGACCAGGGCACTTGACCTGCTCACGCCATCAGTGGCCTCGACAGTGAAGTTGTGGAACGTTTTGGCTTCGTAATCCAGATTCTTCTTCGCGTACAGAGTGCCTGAGGACAAGAACAAGGCGTTGATTACCGTACCCTTGGTAACGATAAATACCTAAATATACGCGATATAAATGTTCATGAGTCCTTAACTATGATGGTAAAGTTAACAAAGGAAGGCTACGAACAGTTTACGGAGTTCAATTACAAAGAAGTTTTCCTTTGAATGACGTTTTAACTCTTTCTATCCCACGAGATGTAGGATAAAGAGAGAGGGATAGTACCTCAAGGTGAGAGACAGCCATATCCTTAATGGGTAGTCGTGATCCTATTTAGTTCCCTTCTCTTTATCTAGCTCATGTATGGCTCCACGAATACCGCTTGTGTACGGCGGTTGCCACATCCCGGGCAACAATCTTTACTGACTGGCTGTGAAGTAGGAAATGTCCATCCCTGGTACACAAAGACTGAGACGGTGAGTGAGGCGGAGGAATCTAAAAAGATCAACGGCTCACAAAGCGAAACAGCAAAGTGTGTGGCGCACTAGAAAAAGACAACGGCTAGCCGCTGTGGAAGAGATTGGGGCCCTACCACGTGCGTCCTAAAGAATGTAATGGAATCACAACAAAAAAGATAAGAACAGATATGTAGAGAACTCTTGGTCCCCTGGGGAGAAATCTACTGTACAGGGAAGAGGCAACTCTTCTAATGAGTACATAATGACGACTGTTCCTCAAATTCTTTTTAACGGGAGCATTCTGAGAAAGACCACCTAAAAACTAGTAGGATGAGGCTAAAAATAGGAACATGGAACGTTAGAGCTTTAAACGGAGGAGAAAAGCTAGATAATCTCATTTTAGAGGCAACAAATTTGAAACTTAATATACTGGGAGTTGCAGAGGCAAGATTATTGGATACAGGCTACATAAAAAGAGACCAATACACGCTTATACACTCAGGAGGAGAAAAACGCGAAAGAGGAGTAGGAATGTTAATAAAGAAGGAATTAGAAAAATATGTATGTGGATACTGGGCACGCAATGACAGAATGATGTTACTGAAAATGAGAGCAAAGCCATTTGACATATCAATCTTACAAACATATGCGCCTACTAAAGAACACAGCGAAGAAGAAATAGAGGAATACTATGAAGAGCTACAACACACACTTAAACCAGTAAAATCTACAGATGTGTTGATAGTAATTGGTGATATGAATGCAAAAATTGGAAAAGGAAAATACATGAAAATAGTAAGACAGTTTGGACTAGGGAAAAGAAATGATAGAGGAGACAGACTTATCCAGTTCTGTGAAGAAAACCAGCTGGTTATATGTAATACCTGTAGTAAGATCCATGATACCCCGATCAAATAGATAAAATATTATAGATTATAAATTCAAATACTATAGAGATAAAATGGGGAAGGTTGTGCTCAACGTCTTCGCCATCGCCCTCAGTCGCGCAGGTTTTGAGAAAACCGTAACGCAAAGTGAATGCTACTCTCTCTCTCTCTCAATAGTACAAGCTTTTCAGACTCTGTCCTTGAAATTAAATATAACATTCTTGCAGCAAAGGCGTGTTTCGTCCAAGAAAGATTGAGAGAAAACGGATGAATGACGGAAGGAGAGAAAGACAGTGGTTCTAGGTATCGCTTACTATAACGAGCGTACGTGACTTTGTTGCTGGCAGATTTTGAAAAAGCGGTGCAAAGCAATTACAAACCCCTTACCACCCGTTCACTAGTAGAACAGTTTGAATGTATAAACACTTAGATAGGGTGACTGTAGTGAAAAACACACAGACCAGCTCTCATTTCCTGTAGATTTGTATTTTCTGATGAAATCCTAACGCGTTGCTTTATTTTGAAACGAACGAGAGAGATAGGGAAAACGGTGGTGGATTTAAAGAAAAGGAAAAAAATTACGGCTAACTTGGAAATTTGAAAATACCCACTAATGTGTAGGGCTGGGGGACGGCGAAAGTGAAACTTAGAAGAATAAAATAGACGAAAGGACAGTTGACAAAAACAATGATAATACTTGTTTATTTGAAAGATAATACTACCCATAATGTTATGTTATCTTACCGTAGAGGAAAAAATAGATTATTTATATAACTGTAGAGGAAAAAGGCCATAATGCAAAGTATGATAAAGAGAGAAATAAAAATATAACGACTAAATGACAGACAGTCGTCTGATCAATTATTGCCTTTTCTCATTAAAAACACTTAGATAGTAACAGAAATATTGTAAAGAAAAGACAGAGAGACAGGCGCATTGATGTTCTTACTCAACTTTGCCCGTCTGGGGAGAGAGGGGGACGTTACATTTTTGAAAGTGTATTTTATTTTGAAGAAAAAAAAGACAAGTGGGGCATAACATAATTTGATTGGCTGTGGCAGAATAGACTAACAGTAGTGATAAAAACGATTTTACACCAGCGTTAGTTGCCACTCGAAGAAAAATATTTAACTAGTAGTGTTAACATCAGAAGCAAGGGATTCATAACCAGTGCCTTCGCTGTTCTGCATCAGTGGCGATCTGTGTGTGCCCATTGGTCGCCGGTTAACCTACAAATTGTGCATTATTTCATCGATGCGGTAAGATGAACATTTATGTAAACCTTATTATTGAATATGTATTTGTATTATTGAATGTGTATGCATTATTGATGGGTAGAGGCTAAACCAGAAAGGCGCCAAACTCAACACTTTGTGTATGCCACAAGTGATAGTAGGGAAGATTACCATTTCTGTTAAAAGCCAGGCAGGCTTTCTTAAACTTTGGGAGAGAATGAAAAGATATAGTTGGAACTAAAATATGACATTATTATAATTGGTAGGCCAGAAAACCACTGGCCGTCTTCAGCAAGTCACAGTGTTTTCCCATGACTTCATAAAGTTAACTATAATTTTCCTATGAAAGGAATGTATCAAACTGAGTATGAAGCTGTCACCCCATCAGATAGGAACGATAGCTGTTTATGTAGCCATTGATACTGATCTTGAACTGTTGATAATGCTTAGTTGATTATGGAAGGAGAGGTATGTTTGAAATACTGAGGAGGCCTTAATCCTTTAATTTCGGGGTTCCATGTTGAAATATTCAGTGAGCCATCCCAGAATTATTGTATCTGCACGTTTGAGGCAAGAAGAGTCTGACTGCCCCAAGACTGTGAGGATTGCTGCAGCAGTGTCTATATTTTGCAGTCGTGACTACTATAGTGGTGGAAGAAAGACCACAGTGCTACAAGACTTTTCAGATAAGAACCATATAAGGGTTCATGAGTTTTCACCTGACATACTCTCTCTATTATTAAAATCAACACAGCGTTTTTTGGTGTTGAACACATTCGTTCCTGCTACTAGTGACTTTTATAGAATTTAGTGCTTCATCAAAACATTTCAAGTCACAGACATTTTTATGATATAAACAGACAAGTAGTCTTTTGTTTTGATTCACATTAATGTAAATATATTTTCATTCTATTTGAGTTTTAAACATTTCTGTGCCCAAGAAATTGAGGTACAGAAAATTAAAATTGTAAAAAATTGTTACTCAAAACTTAAACCACTGATTTGTTTAATCCTTTTCATTGAGTTACATTAGTGGTTGTTGTTATTTTCTTTACAGCACATAGCACATTACCCTAGACATCTAGCCAGATAACAACCAGACACCTTAACATATAAGTAGGATCAAAATATATCGCAGATTGAGGTCGTAGGGTGGTAGCAGTCAGGTACCCTGAGAACAAGCATCATCAACTATTAGACTCAGGGACTTGCATAGCTGACCTCACTCAGTAGACAAGTAATATTTTAATCAATAACATCCAAACCCACCACAATACCTTTTTTGAACACCACCCGAGGAAACTAAACACATGGAAAAGCCCAGGTGATGTAACAAGAAATCACATTGACTTTCTCGTGATAAAACATAGATTTAAGAACAGTGTCACAGGCGCAAAGACACATCCTGGCGCTGACATAAATTCAGATCACAATCCGGTCGCCATCAAAGTAAAAATAAAGCTAAAAAGAACAGGAAACAGAAGAAAGGAGGAACCCCAGATAGAAATATCAGCACTGAAACAACCAGATATAAAACAAAAAATATCTTGTCCATGTCAAAAATAAGTATGAACAGTTACTGACAGAAAGCATGGAACAGTACAGAAGAAAAAATAGCCGCAAAATGGGAATGTATAATAACAAGCATACAATCAGCAAGTGCAAATTTACCTAAAAAGGAGCCTACAAAAAATCAAATTTGGATGACAGATGACATCTTGAGTAAAATGGCAGAAAGAAAGAGAGCAAAAAACACTCCAGAATACAAAACCAATAGACAACGACTATGTGTAGACAAGCAAAAGAATGGTGGATAGAAACAAAATGCAAGGAAATAGAATTCATGGAAGTAAAGCACATGACAAGAGATATTCATGAAGAAATAAAGAAATTATCAAATAGGTCGCGGTTTGCCCAAGGAGGAGGCTGTATCAAGAACAAAAATGGTGTAATCTTACTTGATGAGAAAGACATATCAAACAGATGGGCAGAGTACGTAAAAGAACTATTCGACGACAACAGAGGTAAAATACCATCACCAGATTCTAATGAAGGCCCAAACATTCTCAGAGCAGAAGTAGAGAATGCAATACATATCATACAAAAAGGAAAATCAGCAGGCATGGACAACATAAAAATTGAAATGATAGAAGCCCTGGAGAGCTTTGGTATAGATACAATTATAGATATATGCAACGATATATACAGTACAGGATGTATACCACATGACATGAAGACATCAGTCTTTATAACATTGCCCAAAAAACCTAATGCAACAGAATGTTCAGACTTCAGAACAATCAGCCTGATGAGTCATGCAATTAAAATACTGCTCAAAATCATACAGGAAAGAATAAAAAGTAAGGTAGACAGCGAAATCCAAGAAGAACAGTTTGGTTTTAGACGGAACAGCGGAACAAGAGAGGCAATATTTTGCCTAAGAATATTAGCAGAAAAATATACAGAGGTCCAAAAAAGTATGTACATGTGCTTCATTGACTATAAGAAGGCTTTTGACAGAGTCCATCATGAGAAAATAATTGAATGACTCGAAGACACAGGTATTGATGGAAAAGACATAAGAATACACAGTAACCTTTATTGGGAGCAAACTGCTACAGTAAGATCTGGAAGGAATTATTCACCAAAAAAAGACATAAAAAGAGGTGTCAGACAAGGTTGTGTGCTGTCCCCCTGCCTATCTAATCTATACACCGAGCAAATTTTCAAACTGATACAGGAAATACCAGGACTGAACATCAGTGGAAGGTCAATAAACAATCTCAGATATGCAGATGATACCGTGTTGTTAGCTAAAAGTGAACAGGATTTACAAGAACTAGTGAAGCAAGTGAACAGTATAAGTCATGAATATGGATTGGGCATTAATATTGAGAAAACAAAAACTATGATAATTAGCAAAACAGACGATAAGCCCACATTAAAGATAAGTATAAACGGGAAAATCCTGGAACAAGTCAAGAGCTACTCATATCTTGGTCATATAATAACAGAAGATGGCAGGTGTGAAACAGAAATCAAGAAGAGAATAGGCATGGCCAAAGCTACATTCAACAACATGAAACATATACTGACATCTTAACAGTTGACCCACATATTAAAACTGAGAATCATAAAATGTTATATATATTCTGCACTACTGTATGGTGTAGAAACACGGACAATGAATAAGCAATTGGAAGAACGAATTGAGACTCTTGAGATGTGGATATATAGAAGAACTGGGCGCATCTCATGGAAAGAGAAGAAAACAAATAATGAGGTCCTACAAAATCTCGGTATGAAAAGAGAACTAATGTTCGGCAGCTAAAATACTTTGGCCACATAAAAAGACATAACACCTTGCAGAAGACCATAATAGAAGGGCGAGTTGAGGGCAAACGTGCAAGGGGAAGACAGCGCTATAAGTGGGAAGATAACATCAAGAGATGGACAGGAAAGAGTCTATCAGAGTGCACCACCAAGACAAGAGACAGAAAACGTTGGAGATCCATTACAGCCAACCTTCGTTGTGGAGATGGCAGCTGATGATGATGATCCCACGAGCCGTTTAGCGTGCCACATTAAGGTACAATATTTTCTCCCGGGCACTTAGCGCGTCCGTTCGGTCATCGGGAAAGATGTATTGATTCCCCTATGTCTGCACTTTACAGTTACAAAACAAACATATGTATTGCTTATACGGCTTAAAACGTGTCAAGAAATATTCTTCGGGCAATTTTGAACACGTCTATTTATACATAAATAATAAAACAGTTTCTTACAAATATATACGTTTACTGATTCTAATGAAAAAGAAAGAAAGAAGATTTGTCGGGGCCAAAACAAAACACACAAAGATAGGGCACTTACTTTGATACCTGGGTAAAACCTGAAAACCTGCCTGCGATAGAAAGAGTTAATTCAGATGTTTCATTTCAACATCCGTTGTTGGGAAATATCGTTTAATAGTACCAGTTTTTACTATTATCTTAAGTATTTTATTTCCCCTTCTTTGTAGCTCTATTTTGTTGCTTGTGTGTAATGTTTAAAGTGTTCTTTACTAGTTCTTGTAAATATATAATTATGACTAAGAGACCGCTACATTTTTTTTTTTTTTTAAATAAGGTGTGTGCTACTTTTCTTTGTAGCACGCACCTTTCAACCATCTACCATATACGCGGAGCTGCTGGTTATATCAGGACGCGTTTCATTTATTGTAATATTTTCTTGTTTGTATTTATTTTATGCTTTATACTATATTATTTCTCTAGTCGGTATTTTTACTTGTTAGTTTTAGTTCATACTGTTTTATTGTTAAAACAATTATATTGTTTATATTGGTAAGCATTTAATGTTGATTGGAGAATTATTTAGTCAATCCGTATTTATCTAGGGGGAATCTACCACCACCGCAGACTACTGGTTCGCATCCTTATTTCATTTTTTTTTCTTTATACGTTAGCTTTTGTTTTTGTAATATAATGTTTTATTAACTTTTGTATTTCTGGTGGGGTCTTAATGCCTATGAGATATTCTACACTCGTTTCTATCTTGTGGTTATTGCAGTATATATTAATGTTTTGCCTCTGCTGGACATATTTTTTTCCAGTCCACCAGAAAGTGTCTAATTGTGTTTGGTTCTTGGCACTCTCCACATGTGGGGTTCCTCTATCATGAAATACCCCAGTTCCAAGCTTGAGTCGTAGCATTTTTTTAAAAATTAATTGGTATTTTTAGTTCTTCTTGTGTTTGGCATGTTTTGCTTGGTTTTTGTATTTTAAAAAAAAATAAATAAAATAAAACAATTAAAACAATATTAAGAGCTAAAGAAAAGAGTTGGAGAACATTTTGTCAAACATCAAATCATAGGACACAAATAACTGAAGTTTGGAGAAAACTAAAAGCAATTAAAGGAGGAAACAACAAGAAATTTATAATCCCAACAATTAAAATCCCAGAGCGAGCTGAAACAGATAGAGGAAAAGCTAACATACTTGACCGCTAATTTACTCTAACCATTCAACTATGGCAAAATAAAACTGGTCAACCTGACAAAGATAATGTGATGTGTTCAAGGTTCATGTGTTGATGGCCGTTCACAAGCAGTGCTCTGTAATATATTAATTTGTACCACATAACCAAAAAAAAAAAAAAAAACACACCTGAATGGAAGTGCGCATTCCGGGAACAGACCAGTTAGACATAAACCTTATATACAGTACTGTCAAGCTTGTAGTTACAGTAGTTCTCAACCTTCTTGGCCGAGCGCCCGCTGGAGGGTGATAGAACGTCCAACGATTAGCGTATGCATAGAACTTTAAGAAAGGGGTGTTTTTCGGTTGTTTCAATTCACGTATGTACTGTATTTAGGTGCGACCAAAACAGGAATATCATAATATACGGGACCCACAGATGCAGCAATAGAGAATGCAGTCAGCGACCCATAGCTTGACTGCTTGCGTCAGGGTCAGCGAACCAGAGCTGACAAAGACCCTACTCCACCTCCACGTGGTGGTCCTGGAAACAGGCTGCATCACTGTAGTCTGGCTGAGAGAGTAGGGATCGAAGAGGGAAGGCAAACCCGGTCCCAAAAAATACCGTGCTGAAGTCGGATGTGTCGGCCGAAAGGCGCAGATATCGCAGCTCTGTTTTAAAAGACACAACGCAACCAACGTCCTTTTCAGGACGAACGAGGAAGAAGAAGATAATATACGCACATATCAATTAGAACCTACATTACTGCGCAACTGGTTGATAAATATAATACTAAAAACACAGCACTTGAAAATCCGTAATTCTGAAGGCAACGTCCGAGGTGCTGAAAGTGGTCCGTGTACTCCTGATTCTTCTTCGTACACTCTCAGAGGTCACCTTGAGAATGTTCAAAGAAAGTGGTGGTCAGCTTGAGGCTATTTTTATCTCCATAGTGCTTTTCCGGGAATGTTGCTGGTGACGACATGTGTACTCCTCATTGAGAACCACAGTAGTCATTAATTCAGCTGTCAATACCCATCTCCTTCACCTCTTCAAAACACTTAATTTAACATTACATATTTATACTGGACCTCTTTCAATTCCCACCTACTTCTTATGAAATACTTTCAAAGGAGGACAAACACATACCATCACTGTCAACGGTGCGGACATTCAAGACAAACTTTAGACACGACAAAGAAAGCCATTGTTATTTCTATCTTACCATTCTGTTCAATCCAGAATTTGTCCGCGTCATTTCCTGTCAGCGAGAGTACCACTTTCCCTGAAGTGTCCGCGTCTGCGACGTGGATCCAGGCTACGGAAGAACCGGGTACGACGTTCTCTGAGACACTGGCATCAAACAAAGAACTGGAGAACACTGGAACATTGTCGTTCTCGTCTTCAATCCGGATCGTCACCTGTGTCCAAATAAAATATTGATATGTTAGCGGACTGTGGAGGAAATGAGGATGGAATGGAGGAAATGTACATGGAGATGTATGTTGACGTGAGGAGTGAAAGGATTAGTAACTAATAAACAAATGTAAACGTCCTCTAAGTCTTCATTTTAGATGAGGGCGGTTAAGTAAATAAATAATTTTTATGGTGCCTAATTGCCAGGGTGGACAGTGCTAGGCGATGGTGTCGTTCAGAAGGTCCTGGGTTCGAATTTTCGGTAAGCCACTCACTACTGTTGTTTTTCTGTTGTCTAGTTTTCTACTTCTTTATTTCTCACGAGTGCTTGAAACATATTAACTTTAACTGTGTATTATTTATTTGCAGTTAGGTAAGCCTGTTATATCGCTGCTAACATTTGTCTTGCCCGTTATATTATTAATAAAATTGTTAGCTCATCATATCAATGCTAAAGTTAGGTTTCCTCGTTACATCGTTGCTAACACTAGGCTTCTTCTTTATATCATTGCTAAAATTATGCTTCCCGTTATATCAACACTGAAATTAGGCTCGCACATAATAACGCTGCTAAAATTAGGTTTGCTAATTATATCGTTGGGCAGAGCAACCTAACCTTTGAGGTGAAGACAGGAGTACGACAGGGATGCCCCTTATCAACTACTCTATTTTTAACAGTCATAGACTGGGTGATGCGCCAGACAACAGAGGGCAGTCCAAGAGGAATAAGATGGACTACATTTTCTACATTGGAAGATCTGGAATATGCAGATGACATTGCACTACTAGCACATTCACATCAACACATCCAGGAAAAAACGGATAGACTCAATAAGTATAGCCAGCAGGTGGGCTTGAACATCAATTTAAAGAAGTCAGAGGTCATGACGCTCAATGTGAGCAACCCTGAGCCCATATCAGTAAGGAATCAGCAACTGGTACAGACAGACACCTTCACATACCTAGGATGCATAGTAACACCAGACGGCGGGGCAGGCAAAGACATCAACATCAGAATGAATAAAGCAAGAACAGCCTTTTTTAGCCTAAAAAACATCTGGAAGTCCTCTCAATACAGCACAAGCACAAAATTAAGATTATATCAGAGCTGTGTGCTTTCAGTGCTTCTCTGTGGTGCGGAATGCTGGAGAGTTCATTACAGAGAAGGAAATGTCGAAATTGTCCTCTTTTCACACAACATGCCTAAGAAAAATTCACCGAATCTTTTGGCCGAATACCATCACCAACCAAGATCTGCTTACTCGGAGCAAGCAAGAGGACATGCACACCATCATAGCTGGCAGACGCTGGAACTGGGTTGGCCATGTCCTCAGAAGAGACCCCGATGCCATCACAAGAACAGCTATGCTATGGACCCCTGAAGGAAAACGAAAGAGAGGCCGACCAAAAACAACCTGGCGGAGGACTGTGGAGGCTGAGATGCAAAGAATGAACCAGAGTTGGGGCACTGTACGAAGGATGGCCACCGACCGAGCAAAGTGGAATCAATTTGTTGTTGCCCTAGGCTTGGGACGCCACTAGGCGTGATGGCCACTGACTGCTTTGACGGTCGGCGGCTAAGGATCAAAGAAAGAATGATATCGTTGCTAAATTTGGCTTCCTCGTTATATCATTGTTAAAATTAAGGTTGCTCGTTATACCATTGTTAAAATTAAGTTTGCTCGTTATATCATTGTTAAAATTAAGTTTGCTCGTTATATCATTGCTGCAATATGAGCTGGAAATGTTCACGTCTGATATGAATAATTGCTCGCAATACATTTATAATCTTCCAACAAAAGAATAGTGCGTGTGTGTATGATGGTGAGACAGCGAGAGAGAGAGAGAGAGAGAGAGAGAGAGAGAGAGAGAGAGAGAGAGAGAGAGAGAGAGAGAGAGAGAGAGAGAGAGAGAAGAAATCAGAGAGAAAAGTTTTCAAAAACAGAAAACAAAGTTTCAAATATAAAACTCCCCAACAAGAGAACAGAAGAGTTTTCACGTAAGATAAAACACAAGTTTACCAATAACAAAATTTCACGAAACTGGCAAAATCCCAATCTCAAATGTATAGCCAAAACATCATCCTTGTCACCAATGTTATCTAACATACGAAGCCAACGAAAGAAAGAAAAAAGAACCTAGTTTCCAGTAAATAAATCCAAACATCCAATAATCACCCCGTCAAATGAAAAATGAAGTGGATTGGTGCTGCATTCAGCAGCCAAAAATTAACGACTTCTCTCGCTGACGGTTGCCAGTACACAACGTCTGTACAGGTAGTCCTCATGTTATTCTCTCCACCAAGCCATGGTTAATATCCATGCTTGACAAGTCATAAACCATCGCGGATCACTACAGCTCCAACGATTAAACATTAATTACCAGACGAGAGATAATGTTCCACATTTTCTTTGCAAATCCTGAAAATCTACATTCCTCGCAGTCGATCTGACCTGAAGGCGCGGATACATGGGAAACGGCATGCGGCAAGGAGGAGGAAATATTCTATCTGGCAAGTGAAAGGCGAATATTCGGAGGTGAAAGGCGGAGCGTTCAATCAGTTCCCCTGTCTCCAGGCAAGATTGTTGTTTGCAGTATGCGCAGTCACTCAACAACAACTGACTCCGCTTACAGGTAAATAAATCTTTGTTTATATCTGAAATAACCTGGTCGTTTTGAAATTAGCTCAGAACATACTGTCAATTTGGGGAATGCATCATGAGCGTATCTCATCCAACAACAGCAACCAACTTAAAAATTAGCATTCCGCGGGAAGAAGCTACTGAGATAATAGTTTCTGTCCTGAACTTCTTTTACTCCTATAAAACTGCGCAATAATTTGTATTGTTTCACTAAAGCAGTGGTTCTCAACTATTTTGGCCGCGGGTTCCCATGAAATGTCGGACAGCGACCAATTTAAAAATTAGCATTTCGCGGAAAAAGCTACTGAGAAAATAGTTTCTGTCATGAACTTCTTTTACTTATATAAAACTGCACAATAATATGTACAGTATTGTTTCACTAAAGCAGTGGTTCTTAACTATTTTGGCCGAAGGTTTCCACGAACGGTAGAACAGGTTCTCGGCTACCCCCTTATCGTATGAATAAAACGCTGAGAAACGCAATTTTTTCTCTCCGCATTTTCTGTTCCCTTGGTAAAATGTAACTGTCCCTTTTATTCCTCTGACTAAGACTGTATCCACGGCGTGACATCCAATACCATAATTCCCGCCGTAAGGTACTTCGGTCGGTCTGTCTGTCACACTTTGCACACCGTCATTTGCGCACTTTTTTCTATTTTCGAGAGAGTGCATAACTTTCGACTACAGCTAAGGGGAAACTGTGGTTCAAAGTTAGACAATAATTGTTTCCCCTTATATGTACTCTCCCGAAAATAGAAAAGTGTAACGGTGTGCATTAAATCAACAGACAATCAAGATACTCTTCTGTCCAGTTTCATTCGGGAAACGGATTTAACTCATCATTTTTCTTAAAAATAACCTTAAAATGTAAGTTTTCTTATTGTTTCTTCGAGACAAAATTTTAATTTAAAGTATTGCAGACTTATTATTATGGATCAAAATGATAAGATGGCTAAAAGGAAGAGACGATCGCGTCATTCACAGCGAGCAAGCGAGACTATAGAAGAAGCAGCGATGTAATACGTGTAACAGAAACAACACACTATAATTAAAAACCTGCCAATTTTGGCGTGTTGTTGCTAGTAAAAAAAATAGTTAAGTAGAACGTTGCCCTAGAACAGAGATAAAATAGTTAAGAAGAACGTTGCCCTAGAACAGAGATAAAATAGTTAAGTAGAACGTTGACCTAGAACAGAGATAAAATAGTTAAGTAGAACGTTGCCCTACGAATAGAGAACATGTTCTGCAGTAGCGCTACCGCATTCGATAACTACGGCTCCTGTGATAAACCCTCTGTGGATGGGAAGGAGCGAAGCTCCTGACCGGGTTGGAAGGAAAGTCCTCAGGTTCCCCAGCCTCGCAATGACATGTCATTGGGCCGAAGGGCTGAAAGCCCAAGTGCCGCTGGTTAAGGGAAAAAAAATATCTAGCCGCAAGTTCCAACTTCTGCTGATAAATATTTTAATAAAAAAAACAAATCATATGAAAATCCGTTATTTTGTTTGCTATGTCCAAGGTGCCTACCAGACACCTCTCTAGGTACCCCCAGCGGTACGTCTACCGCCGGCTGTGAACTACAACACTAATGAAGATGGAAGCAGAAATAATGTATGTATTAATTAATTTCTGCTGATATGTGCGTGCTGTATGTCAATGGGTATGTGTGAATGTGAGAAAGAGAGCGAGACAGAGAGAGCTTAAATACACAAGCAAGCATACAGCGGAACGGCCAATAACTATAGAAGAAAGGTAGTACAGGTGCCTGAAATAAAGTCATTACATTTAAAAAGCAGTATTCTTCCTTTTTTTCTGGAAAGGACATACGAAGTAGGTAATGACTGCCTATAACCTCCTATAAATGGCGGCCACATCTAAAGCCACGACACCTCCAGGTAACGGTTCATCCTTATGACAGTTTCATCTTATTAATATAGCCGTCTATTCGCAGAGTGTCTGAGCGCTTGCTTCTCGAGGTAAAGTTACCGGGTTGAAACCTGGCTTCACACTCCACAACCGGCCACCCAGCTGTGGAAACTAATGGCAGCAATGAAGAGAAGTGGTCACTCCATCTCATAAAAGCTAAGACCTAGTACAATAAAGTCTCTAACACTTCACATTCTGCAAACGTGCCCTCTCTTTGGTGACTTGAGAGCTCAAACCTGGCCCCAGGAGACGAAAATGGACGAGAAACTGTGGGGCACCCGCGAGGACCTCCTGCTGACGACTGGATTCATGGAGACAACTCATCTCCTTATTTAGATTGTTTAGCATAGGAAACTGATGGCAGAAGAAGCAGATTTACCGACTACATTATCTACTATGTGTCTACCTTTACCGTTTCCCATCTGACATATCCGAAAGCAACCAACGACTAGAGCAGCCTTTCTCAACCCTTTTATCCTGCAGGAACCCTTGAAATAATTGTCAGGTCTCAGGGAATCCCTGCATACAAATTATTATATCTACAGCTCGCGGTTCATTAGCGTGTTTGGTAAGTTGTAGATATAATAATCCAATCAAAATTGGCAATGCTCTTTTGAGTAGAGAATTATTTTTGTTTTCTGCGGATCTTTTTATTTTCGTCAACTCATTAGCCTACTCTTTTTGTGTGGTCCCCCCTACCCACAGAGGATACCAACTCTAATGCAAGTCAGTTAGTGTAGGTTGAGGAAACTTCAGTTTTATTTATTTATTTATTTCCTACTTGAATTTGTTTAACCTTATCAAAGTAATCCTAAAAACCTTATCACTGATGCTACTCTACAAGATGCTAATGAAATATGGTATATGCAAGAGTGAACTCGAACCGAGTTTCTACTGCGCACTCTCATTCGGGGCTACTCGGTCACTACCCACCACCACGAGCGCTAACACAACTCGGTCACTAACCACCACCACGAGCGCTAACACAACTCGGTCACTACCCACCACCACGAACGCTAACACAGCTCGGTCACTAACCACCATTACGAGCGCTAACATCGACTGGCGAGCACATTTTTAAAAAATCACGATCTCTCGCTCAACCCCTAGCGACCCTCTCTCGAAACCCTAGGGTTCCGTGAAAACCCGGTTCGGAAACCTGACACTAGAGATTTCACACTTTCAAACTGAAAGAAAGGTCCCAATAGATTAAGCAGTTGTACGTGGTAGGAAACATCACACCAGTGAGAAGTACAAAAAAAAAAAAAAGTTAGAGAATTGAACACTTATCCATTATGTCCTCTCATCCTCACTGGTGTGTCTGTCGTAAGACGCCATACCACAAATTAAACTAAGCCAGGAACAAGAAAACCCTTAACGTACAGTAATCTACGCCTCTACATCAAAGACGTCACATTTGCCAGAACATCTTCGTATCACAAACGATCTAACAGTAATGAATCTGACCATAACTTTTAACGTCGAATTTTTTATTTGCCAAGAACAGAATATATAGGGTAGTTTCAAGCTTCGCACAATGAAAGATCAAACACTTAAAGACAAACGAACAAACAAAAATTATGGAATATGTCAGACGAAACAAGTATCACATTTATTAATATATGCGATATATTGTAGTATTCATGGATCTAGCAGAGATATTTCAAAGATAAAATATATCTAACTTTCTGTCTTAGCGAGCAGATCACATGATAATGTGTCTACTTAGCTTTTTTTTAAAAATCCCTTCAGGTTCTTTCCTTCTTGTGGTGAGGGCACGTCTATTTCAACCTAGACTAAGTCCGCTGCCATTTTCATTTTTTTTTTTTAAATATTAAAAATGAGTGAACTCTGCGCTAGTATAGTGATGGGGGTCGGAGTGGCTAAGAGGTATGGCGTCCGCCTCGAATTCTAGAGGTACCGGGGTTCGATTCCCAGTAGAGGGAATATAATTTATGGAAATTTTGTTTTCAGAACCAGTGGTCCTATTGATGTCATACTCCCCCTTAGTCTCATGGGTAGTGAGATCAGATGCCTAGCCTTCTCGGATAAGGGGAAAAATTAGTAGGTCCCTCCCGTGTGCAAGTTGTGCATATTAAAAACCCCACGGCAGTTGGAAATCGTAAAGAGAAGGCCAAAAGACCGGTACCCTGGCAAAATTTAAAAATGAGAAACCTACCCACCAAAACTATTTATAGAATGTGTGATTCCTATATACACACATTGGGATTCTCGCCGGTGCTACGGAGTTCGTGCACTGTGCTGAGATCCTCCTTGTATGATCTAAGAGAGCAGATCGGAGCACTGATGGAGTTGTCCATGTGCAATGAAGATAGTCCTTAAAACCAAACCAAACCAAGTATAGTGTTGATAAAGAATGCCTGGCGTCTTATCAGCTAGCATGGCATGCCTGAAAGTCTGAAAAGGTCTTGTAGCACTTGTAACGCTGATAGCTACTAAGACCTGAAAAAGACTTACAATATACACATGTACCTGCTAGCGTGATGAGGCCGAAAATAATTGCTTTATAGTTTATACCAGCGTTTCTTAACACTTTTGGGGGTCCCGCACCCCTCTACAGCATCTTACGAATCCTCATACCCCTTTTTACAGCATCTTAAGAAGCCTTGCACACCATTATCCTCCAGCTCACAAAATATGCAACAATGATAAAAAGAGATATGTCTTGAGAAAATGTTATTTACGAAATGTGACTAAGATTTGGCATTGAATTCAGATTGCCAATGTTCTATTTAGTACAAAAGCATTTGAGTTCTGCGTTTTACGTAATGTTAACGATGATTCGCCTTCTACATTATGTCATGTCTCGCACCCCTGGTTAATACGGACGGACACAACTCAACCGAGAATATCACACGCTACTCGAGCCAACCGTTCCTGGCATGCCTGACAGTTGTGTGTGCAGTGTACACCAATGTTACACTTCTACCAACATACATTACATCAAATTTAAATTTAGTCAGTGTAATTTTGTGTTACAGTGAACTTTACGGTAGTTTTTATTTTATATTATCGGGCAGCTTATGTATTATTGTAAGACAACTTATATTAGTTTTGAACTATCAGTCATCGGATTAGTTAATATTAGGCTAATGTGTTTTGATTTTAAAAATGAGCGGAATTAACAACAAAAGTGTTCTATTACAGGCGTTATACTGTAACTGATAGATGTACACATAATAATCTCTACACATGTCCGTAGAATTTTAACGTTCGATTCGGAACCAGTCTCTCAATACATCTGTGTTAACCTCCATGGCACGGCATTCTAGAATCCTCTTTGTCCGAAGGTTTCTGCGATAGATCTTCCCCGTCAAGCTGGGACCAGAGTCTCCTGTGTCTAATAATACATACAGTAAAATTGGCGCGAGAAACCCCGTGCCACGAGCATGTAGACGTTAATGTAATGGTAGCTGCACAGCAGGGTACTGCCGTAAGGAAGTGACGTGTTAAA
>JAMPIV010011884.1:100000-124608 GCA_024509875.1 Oreohelix idahoensis
GTTACCCGAGGTTCAAGGTATAAGCCGGGGCAAACGCGGGGTTCGCTTGATGATGTTGTGTGCGTAACCCATCTGGACTGAGGAAAAACGGAGTCCATTTATTCACATAATTTCTTGAGTGCTAGACATTTTTTTTTTTCTGGTTAGGATGTGACAGACAAGCAAATTGTTACGTCCTGAGATACAAACCCTTTTAGTTTATGTACATGGAGCATCCGATGCAAATAGTTAGTGGTTAGAGCGCTGGCCTCTCGCGGCAAAGGTTCCGAGTTCGAAAACACGTGGCATCTCGTTTCACGTTGCCCAGTTCTGCCCAGCTATAAATGGTTACCTGAATCTGCTCCTTGAGCTTAGGGAAAGAAGAACAAAAAACAAAACAGCGAAGAAGGGAACTGGATACTCCAGCCGCGATGCTGGGGCCTAGTAGTAGCCATAGTCTCTAACACTTCACACCCCTGTGGCAGTATCTGCGATGGGGCTTACCCTTGAGTTTATGTGTACATGATTTTTTAAAAATTAGGGTCATCACTTCCATCATTTTATAAGTCAGGTAGAAGCTGTGAAGAGAACTGGAGACTTCTTCTTCTTCTTCCTCGTTCGTCCTGAAAAGGACGTTAGTTGCGTTGTGTCTGTTTACAGCGGGGCTGTGATATCTGCGCCTTTCGGCCGGCACATCCGGCTTCAGCACGGTATTTTTGGGACCGAGTTAGCCTTCCCTCTTCTATCCCTACTCTCTCAGCCAGACTGCAGTGATGCAGCCTGTTTCCAGGACCACCACGTGGAGGTGGAGTAGGGTCTTGGTGAACTCTGGTTCGCTGACCCTGACGCAAGCAGTCAAGTTATGGGTCGCTGACTGCATTCTCTATTGCTGCGTCTTTGGGTCCCGAACTGGAGACTAACATGAAAGTGTTGAGGACGACATGGCGTGACCTGGAACTGGTGGCACTGAATAGTAGGCCTACGCATGAGCGTGGTGAAGGGCTGAGCGTGCATGCTTGAGCGTGGTGCAAAGCATGGTGAGTCGTTCGTTAGTGCAGGCCGTACGCATGAGCGTGGTGAAGGCCCTATGCTGCATTGTGTATGGTGCGGGTGAAATGCTCCTTGGGGAGATAAAAGGAAATATATCATGAATTGTATGATGACAGATAAATAAATATGCGCCACCGTCTTATTTTTGAACGGTATACCAAACTTAAATGTACATGTTATTTCTTGTTTCCGTCCTTGTCGAGGATGGAGCAATGTAGATACCATAGCAACAAGTGGTTCCCTATTGCTTTAAACATTGTGTATTCATACAGCTGTGGTTTATGTGGCAATCTGTTTTACATCATTACAGCTGCATACAAAACCTTCAATTAGTCGCCTCTCACGATAAGTCGTGAGTGGGGCAGTAGTCCTGCTCTTTATTTATCTCACTCCGAGAGGCGTCCTACAAAGTATTTGGCACCCGGGGCAGATTCTATGTTTTGGCAACTCCCCTCCCCCTAAAAAGAATCTCACACTTGCAAGTACATTTTCAACAGTAGTATATTAATAATAGTGTCTGACGGCAACCCCCAATTCCTCCACTGACAGCCGGGGCGTATACCCCCCCCCCCCTTGCACCCCTCAGTACGCCACTGATCTTCAGTGACCCCCATGAACCAGACGGGGCATTCATTCCTATATATACACAATTGGGGAAAAACAGACGCCACGGAACACCTGGTTTCAGCGTTTTTTTATTGTGTTCACGTGTTCCAAAACATGTATAAACAGTAAACGTATATTCCCAAAGCTTCGCCTATGCTCTTTTCTAAAGGGCGTCCGATTGACTGAGTGGTTAGAGCGCTGGTCTCTCGCCGCGAAGATACAGGGTTCGATCCACGGTATCGTCACGCGCCAGCCTACCCAGTTGTAAATAGGTACCTGGGGACTTGGCTCTTGACGTAGGAAAGGGAAAAGGGCAGCGAGGAAGCGGATGGGCACCCCGCCCCTCGATGCTGAACCTAGTATAGTCAAAGTCTCTAACACTTTCACTTCACTACGGCAGTATTGATATGGGACTACCTTCACCTTTTTTCACCTCTATCACTGCCCATATGCAACGAGGGCGCACTGGGACACAGCCCCCACTGATACAGACAGGTTGGCCCAATACTCCAGAAGCAAGACAATTCCACTACCTTAACATTATATTGCCACCACGCGCAAATAATGACAATAATATGACACGAACACATAAAAGACAACACCGTTTCCTATTAACAACGCCCCAACTGACCCAATAACGAATCCAGACCCAAGACATCTAAAAACAAAAAAAAAAAAAAAACATGAACAAATATAATAAATTTGATTCGACCACAAAAATGTTCGTAAGTAGATCTTGTCTGACATCCCGTGGTTGTCTTGGACCCAATGTCTAGACCCGAGTCATATTTTATTATTTCTAAGAATAATAACCAAAAAAGTACTACATCTGGCCAGTTTACTATCAAAACATTCGTAACAGTACAGTATAACGAATAATATTTAACCAATATACGAATACATTACTTAAGCCATACACTTAAGAAAATTACTGAAATCGCTCCCGAGG
This sequence comes from Oreohelix idahoensis, assembly GCA_024509875.1. Classification (NCBI taxonomy): domain Eukaryota; kingdom Metazoa; phylum Mollusca; class Gastropoda; order Stylommatophora; family Oreohelicidae; genus Oreohelix; species Oreohelix idahoensis. The sequence continues at coordinate 102,585 of JAMPIV010011884.1, forward strand.
CCTGGAAGTGACACCATTAAGGATTTCTATTAGAACAAGATAGTTACAATGTCGGTCTAGACGGATACAATGAAACTTGTAAATGAACAGTAAAGTGTCTTATATATATAACCCGAGTTCTGCACTTGAAAATATTAGTGAAAATGTCCTGGTACAAGCAGTGTGGAAGTTCCTCCCAGGTAATCTAGCTGATTATATCGAAAACATGACACGCCACGTAAAAAAAAAAAAAAAAGTCTGGAGAGGGAAAAACTGTGACAAGACTTGTAATTTACGGGTTTGTAAGATATGATCATATTTTGTGTAATGTAATGTTACTTTGTCAAGCCACGAAGAGGAGGGGGGGGGGGGGGTGTAATTTTGGGGGCATCCCCCTTTCCCATGCCCCCCATCCTGCGCTATTCCCCACTTACCAACCCCACAAGCCCACTCCCACCCCCGCCCCCCCCCTTCTCCTCCGCCTCCCCCGCCCTCACTCCACCCGCTTCTCCCCCTTACACCGCCCACCTCCGGTCCTTGTTCCATATTTGAATTATAAATACTGTCTGTTATGTCTGTGATGTACTTTTGTTCTATCCTCCCCACCCTCAACGTGTGAGAGTTCACATTTATCATCTATCCCCAGTGTCACAATTTTCTCATCATCCATATCATCGTATGTAATCTCACTAAGATTAACAAGTTGAAGTTAATATAGAAGCTGTATCGAAACTAAAGCGACACGATTTGGCAGATTGGTTAGAACGCTTGCCTCTCGTCGTAAAAAGGTGCCGGGGTTCAAACACGGTGGCTCCAGTCTACCCCGAATGTATATGGGTACCTGGAATCTGCTTGTGAGTTGGGGGAAGAAAAAAGGCAGCGAGGAAAGGGAACTGGTCACACCCCCCCTGTTGGACGCTGTAAAGTGAAGTCTCTAACACTTCACTCCCCCAACGGCAATATCTGCTATGGACTAAGACGGTACCTTTTTTTTTTTACTCGCAACCATGGTAACGGTGCCAGGCCTGTTTGAACTTCATATTATAACGTTCTCACTTCTCATCCCCCCCTCGCACCCCCTCCTCCCCCTTCCTCTCTGATCTTGATCCACCTTCAACCGATCCAGGACTTGGCATAATAAGTAACCGTATGATTTTGTCTTGAATTAAAACGTCCCAGAACATCTATCGCGAGCGCTTGCGCACATCGCATCTTTGATGTTTACACCGTCAGACGGAGTTTTTCTCAAAATGAATTCGACTGTTGTTTGAAGTTCCTCTTTAGCATCCATATAGCTTTGAGTTTTAGTGTTTGACGTCATGTGCGCCAGTATATCTTTCTTAACTGTGTCTACAGAGAACAATCCTGCCAAGAAACATGCTCAGCAGTATTGTTCGTTTAATCCCACATCCGTCGCACAAGTGGGTGAAGGCAGACAATCGATACACTTGTGCATGTGTTTATATTTCAGTTTGTTATGATTATCTGCTAGCGAAAAACCCTAGTCTCGCGCCGCTCTGCGTCCTGCCGATCGAGAGTGTGGTTGTAAGTCGTCCGTTGGGTTGATTTTCTGTTGTCAGCAACGTCCTGATAAATAACCCCCCCCAGTGTAACTGAGTGAGCAAACTTTCTGCTATGTGTTTTAACAGTTTCTCTCCGACAGCCCTTGCATCTTTGTCAGTAGTTTTGTCTCCACATTTCTGTGCCATATCAGATTCAACCTTTCCCTTGACGTGTAACTTGTCTTCGATCCTGCGCTCTAATACACATTTCGCTCGATATATCGCACCTCTAAATCAACGGTCGGCCCACACAGCTGCTGTGCGCGAATCTCGCACGCGCGCGCTAGAACCACTGAGCCTTCTAAAGAGTTATAACTCGATTTGATGTTGTTTCAACAGGTGCTACTGAGCTTCTCGCTCATTTTGCAGCACTCCAAAAACCAAGCTGATCTGCCTCCTTGTGTTTTATTCTACACTGTCAAAAAAAAAAAAGAACTAGGCTTTTCTGCCATTCGAGAAACGTGTCGAGTTGAAGTCATGAGCTCCAGGTTCTCCAAGCTTGGCTCGCAATTCTTAATAGATCAATCCATATCTGGTCCCAAGCTAGTAGTAAGAAGAACGTGGCATACTGTGCATTTCCCACCATTCACGGGGGCTCTCCAACTATGCAGAGCTAAATTTGTCCTCTGGTTCTGGGGCCTCCCAAGGAACTCGGCACTTCCTGCACAGAGCCGTATCTCAAGTTTCCCCTGCCCTCTCGCACTGGGTCCGTAATGAGGATCCTGCAGCATGCAGTCAACAAGAGTTTACGATTCTGGGGCTTCAAGTGACTCCCCAAAACTTAAGTGTGCAATGCAGGGTTCTCAACAAGTTTTTACAACAGGGGGAATCCCCTGGAAGTTGTGGTGGATGATTTACAAGAGTCCATTGATGGGTGTCATTAGCCTCACAGAACAGAGGGTTTCACTTCACATTATGTATATTGAGCTTTGTGCAAGAGCTGAATGTTCAGAAAAGGATGACCTCCACATATGCTTCCATGCATTTATATAACTGATACACCCACCACTCGCCTCCCCCATCCCGCCTCCCCCCTCCATCGCGCTTTCCGAGTATTCATTAGTCCCACTAAGTGAGAGGAGCTCTTTGAACAAGAGCAGTGCTTATTGTAACTTTTCATCTCACCTGACGGAGTCTGCAATTCTGGTAATTCTCATTGGAATAAGAGGTGAAAAATTCAAACTAAATATTTTTAACCACATTTTTAAACTTCATTGCGCAAAGAAGAATAGTGTAGAGAGTAGATGCTGTATAGAGATATTTCCCAACGGTGCCTAGACTGCACTGCGATCAGGCGTCAGCCCGATACCAGAGCTGGCCCCCCAAGATTCTAACTCCCACCCCAAGTGGTGGTCCTGGTAAACAGTCTGCATCAATGCAGTCTGGCTGAGTGAGTAGGGGAATTGAAGAGGGAAGGCTAACCCGGTCCCAAAAAATGCCGTGTCTGAAGTCGGATGTGACGGCCCGAACGGCGCAAATATCGCCGCATCGCTGTAAACGGACATAAACGCAAAACCAAACGTCCATTTTCAGGATGAACGAAGAGGAAGAGGAAAAAGATTTCCAAAGAAAAGATGTGTGCTATCTATCTATTGCATACAAGGGGAAATTGACATACAAGTGATTAGACCTGACCATGAAGGCCACATGCTCAAAGGACCCCCCCCCCCCGAAGCTGAAACTGTGGCTATAGTGTCTTAAGTCCTTCCAATATAGTCCACCCGTCTGTATTGACAACACTGCTAACTCGCCCTAGTGTCTGCTTGACCTTGTGATAAAGACCCGCGCGCGGAGATAGCTACTGTGTGTTATTTTCGCAAAAATAATCAGTCATTGACCGGATGCTGCTTCTCCACCACCCCCCCCCCCCTGATAGATGACAAGACGTTCGCTAAATGAAGAGCCATCGGCGCTGCTGATAAAATTTCTTATAAGATTTCCAGGAATAGAATAAACACCTACTGTGGTTCACAGGAATCTGGAGATCCATGGTGGGTTGTGGAAGGAATCTTGTCAATATTCATATACTTCGCTAAAAATAACTGGCACAAGCCGTGCTTTGTGGGAGGCCGCGCAAATGTTGTCTTGAATCAAAGGAAAATTTTGAGGTAGACGCGTTATCCTCACCGCGTTTCAACTGGTGACAATGCTTTCTTAGTTTGCTGAAGATGATCGTGGCCGCAAGATACTGATCAAACCTTCCCCTCCTGTGTTCGCCCCGATAGCAAGCAGCCACCTAATCCCTCAGAGATAAAAGGAACAAGTCTATAGCACGTCACACAAACAGACAGAACATGAGATACTTTTCCTGCAGATTTCTGCGTCTTCGCGACTGTTGACAGGTGTTGGGGAGCAAACGAGGGTTTTCCATTGGCTGCTGGCAACTTTTGCATTCGGGGGTCATAAGTGGTGTCAAAAAAGTTCATCTACTGTCACCATGGCCTGACAGTAGATGAGATTTTTTTGACACACTTTTTGACCCCGAATGCAAAAATGACAGCATGCACATGGAAAACCTCGGTTGCTTCTGTTCACCGTGTCAAGCCGAGAGCGCAAAAACCCAGCAGTGCACACACTGAATTCTGACATGTTCAGTTGTTGACGGTAAAGGTGTCTTTTGATAGATGTACATGCCTCGTGGCAATTTAGTTTAATGACTATACTGTGCAGATCTTCTCAGCAAACTAAGTTTTTTTTCGTGATCTGGTCACGATTTTATTCACTTTGTTAGCCAAAATTTATCCTCGTTGCACTTTTTGGGACAAGGCGGGTCTCACAAAGCACGGCTGTGCAGCAGGCAGCCCAACTGAATTTGAATATTGAAATTCGGCCGCACTTACCATATTCTCCAGATTTGGAACCATCAGACACTTTTTATTCTATTCCGAAGGGTATTGAAGGACAAGAACCCTAAAACACTGGAAAATCATTCTGCCTGTGTATGAAAGTAGGTGTTATACTGGCATGTGATGACATCAGAAATTTTAGTTTGAACAGCTCTGGCTGTTCTACTTCCATTGTCTTTGTCAAGGTCATTGGAGCAGCAGATCGTAGATAGGGTGTCCAATTGCGCGTGCACTGGTGCGGGAAAACCCTATATTTGACGAAACAAACGGGCGTACTTCAAACATTCAGTGCAAATATGATGAACTTTAAATGTGCAAGTTTCATCTTCTCCTTTGGATCCTTCATGGTCCAGGCTCCAGACTTTATGTCAACCCCATGTATGCCATAAGATAGATAGCCATTTTTCTTTGAAATCATTTTCTTCTTCTTCGTATCATCCTGAAAAGGACGTTTGGTTGCGTTATGTCCGTTTTACAGCGGAAGCTGCCGATATTTGCGCCTTTCGCCGACCACATCCGACTTCAGCACGGCATTTTTGGGACCGGGTAAGCCTCTTCCCTCTTCAATCCCTACCCACTCAGCAGACTTGCATTGAATGCAGACTGTTTCCAGGACCCACCACTAGGAGGTGGTGTAGAAATCTTGGTCAGCGCTGGTATCGCTGACCATGACGCATGCAGTCTAGCAATGGGTCGGCTAACTGCCATTCCTCACTATTCTTCTTTTGAAATCATGAAGTTATTAAAATTTGGTGTAATATTTTTTTTTTTTTTTTTTTTGTTTAAGTTATATTGAATTTTCCACCTCTGATTTCAATGTAATTACAGAATGCCGACCGTCAGGCTGAGATAAAAGTTACAATAAAAGCCTGCACTTGTTCAAAAATTTCTACTTATCAATACTCGGAAACAGGAGAAACCAGACATTTGGTATTTAACCAAGTTAATTAATGCATGGAAGCATAATGTGGAGTTCATCCCTTATATGACAAATCAGCTATGGCAAAATGCTCAAGTATACATATGTGTGAAGTGAACCTCTGTCTATGTGAGGCTAATTACACCAGCAATACATCTTGAAATCATCCACACCACCTTCCGGGGAATCCCCCTGTAGTAAAACTTGTTGAGAACCCTGCATTGCACACTAAGGTTGGAGGAGTCACTTGAGCCCCAGGGACGTAACTTCTTGTTGACTGCATGCTGCAGGATCTCATGTATGGACCCAGGGATAGGCAGGGAAAATGAGAAACGGCTCAGTGCGTCGAGGAACGTGACGATTTCCTTGGGAGAGCCCAGAACCAGAGGACAAATTTTAGCTCATGCATATTGTGGAGAAGCCCCAGTGAATGGCGGGGAAAATGCTTAGTATGCAACGTACTTTCTTACTACTAGCTTGAGGACCCGATATGATAGAACTTTTAAATGCGAGCCCAAGCTGGAGAACCTGGAGCTCATGACTTCAAACTCGGGACACGTCTTCTGAAATGGCAGCAAAAGGCCTAGATCTTACAGTGTGAGAATAAAAACCAAGGAGGCTTCACATTGGTTTTCTTTTGGCTGCAAAAGAGCGAGAAGCTCAGTAGCCCTAGTTGAAACAACAACAAATTCGAGTTATTATCTTTAGAAGGCTCAGTGGTTCTACTAAAGCAGATACCCACAAGCACCTGTGTGGCAGACCGTGATTTTAGAGGGATATATCAAAATGTGTTTTTTAGAGCGCAGGATGAAGACAAGTTTACACGTTCAAGAAAGTTGAAGCTGGATACTGGCACAGAAATGTGGGACCAAACTACTGACAAGATGGGAAGGGGCTGTCCCCCCGGAGAGAAACTGTTTTAAAACACATAGCTGCAAGTATGCTTCCAGTTATTTATTTATCAGACAGTTCTTGGAACAGAACCAACCCAACGACGACTTACCACCAACACTCGTAGAATCGGCCGAGGGACAGATAAACGATTTTTCGCCTCAGGACAATCATAACAAACACTCGAATAAACACATGCACAAGTTACGATTGTCTGCTTCACCACTGTGCACATGTGGATTAAACGAACAAACTGCTGAGCATGTTCTACAGGACTGTCATCTGTATGACCAGTTAAGAAAGATATACTGGCCCAATGACTCAACACTAAACTCAAAGCTATATGGAGTTAAAGAGGAACTTCAAACAACAGTCGAATTCATATTTGAGAAACCGTCTTGACGGATGTAAACATCAAAGATGCGAAGGCAAGAAGAAGATGTTCTGGGACGTTTAATTCAAGACTAAAATCAATCGGTACTTTATTATGGCCAAGTCTGGATCGGTTGAAGGTGGATCAGATCAGAGAGGAAGGGGGTAGGAGGGGGGGAGAGAATGAGAGAAACGTAATATATGAATATCACAGCCTGGCACCGTTTACCATGGTTTTCGGTAAAAAATAAAAGGTAGTCCCATAGCAGAATATTGCAGTTGGGGGAATTGAAGTGTTAGGAGACTTCACTTTACAGCGTCCAGAGGTGGGGTGTGACCAGTTCCCTTCCTCGAGGCTTTTTTTCTTCCCCCACTCACAAGCAGAAGTCAGGTACCCATTTACATTCTGGGTAGAACTGGAGCCACCGTTGTTTCGAACCGGCAACTTTTACGACTGAGAGGCCCAGCGATTTAACCAATCTGCCATTCGGACGCACAAAGTTTTCTATACCCGCTATATTAACATTCAACTGTTAATCTTGGAGATAGACGGTGATATGGATGGTGAGAAATTGTGACACTGGGGATAGATGATAAATGTGAACTCTCACGTGAGGGTGGGGGAGAGAACAAAAGTAACATCACAGACATAACAGGATGTGATTTATAATTCAAAGAAAAACAAAGGCCCCCCCCCCCCCCCCCCCTCCTCTTCGTGGCTATGACAAAGTAACATTACATTACACTAAAAATATGAAAACATCATCTTACAAACCCGTAATATTACAAGTCTTGTCACAGTTTGTCCTCCTCCAGGACCTACGTGGTCATGATTCGATATAATCAGCTAGTATTACCTGGAGGAACTTCCACCGCTGTACCAGGACATTTTCACTAATTATTTTCACGTGCAGATCTTGGGTTATATATATGACACTTTACTGGTCTTATACAAGTCTCATTGTATCCGTCTAGACCGACATTTGAAACTTAACTGTTCTGATAGAAATACTTAATGGTGTCACTTCCAGGCCTCGGGAGCTGATTTCAGTAATTTCTTAAGTGTGTATGGCTTAAGTAATGTATTACCGTATATTGGTTAAATATTATTCCGTTATACAGTACTGTTTACGAATGTTTTGATAGTAAACTGGCCAAGAAGTAGTACTTTTTTGGTTATTATTCTTAAAGAAAATAATAAAATTTGACTCGAGTCTAGACATTGGGGTCCAAGGAGGGGGGGTCATCAGGGATGTTCAGACAAGAATCTGCTTACGAACATTGGTTTTGTCGAATCTAATTTATTATATTTGTTCATGTTTTTTTTTTCGTTCTTAGATGTCTTGGCTTTCTGGATTCGTAATTTGGCTCAGTTGGGCCGTGATTAATAGGACACGATTTTGTCCTATTGGATGTGTTCGTGTCATATTATTGTCATTATTTGCGCGTGGTGGCATATTACTGATAAGGGTAGTGGGAATTGTTTTGCTTCTGGAGGTTTTGGGCCAACCTGTTCTGTATCATTGGGGCTGTGTCCACAGTGCGCCTCGTAGCATATGGAGCAGTGATAGAGGTGAAAAAAGGTTGATGGTAGTCCCATAACAGATACTGCCGTATGAAGTGAAGGTGTTAGAGACTTGACCATACTAGGATCAGCATGAGGGGCGGGGTGCCCAGTTCGCTTCCTCGCTGCACTTTCCTTTCCTCGTCAAGAGCCAAGTCAGGTACCTATTAACAACTGGGTACGCTGGCGCGTGACGCTACCGTGGATCGAACCCTGTATCTTCGCGGTCGAGAGACCAGCGCTCTAACCACTCAGTCCAATCGGACGCCCTTTAGAAAAGAAAGCATAGGCGAAAAGGCTTTGGGGAAGTATACGTTTACTGATTATACATGATTGGAAACACGTGGTCACAATAACCGCTGGGAACCCCAGGTTCCGAGGCGGTCAGTTTTTTCCCAAGTTGTGGTATATATTATATATTATGCCCCGTCTGGTTCATGGGGGTCACTGAAGATCAGTGGAGTACTGAGGGTTTGCAAGGGGGGGGGGGGTTATACGCCCCGTCTGTCAGTGAGGAATGGGGGTGCGTCATACACTAGTTTATAATAGTACTTAACAGGGGGGGGGAAGTTGAACAATGTACTTGCAAGTGTGGATACTTTTTAGGGGGGAGGGAGTTGGCCAAACTTAGAATACTGCCCCGGGTGCCAAATACTTGTAGGGACGCCTCTGCGGATGGAGATAAATATGGAGCAGGACCTAATGCCCCACTCACCACTTATTCGTTAGAGGCGACTAATTGAAGGTTTTGTATGCAGCTGTAATGAATTTTAAAACAGATTGCCACACATAAACCACAGCTGTGTGACTACCTCGAATTGTTTAAAGCTAAGGGACCGGCTTTGTTTGTTGCTATGGTATCTACATGCTCCATCCTCGACAAGGACGGAAACAAGACAAATAAAATGTACATTTAAGTTTGGTATACCGTTCTAAAAATAGACCGGTGGCGCATATGTGTATCAGTCGATCATCATTCATGATATATTCCTTTATCTCCCCAAGGAGCATAAGGCCGTTCACGCACGCTCATTGCGTAGGCCTTCACCACGCTCATGCAGTAGGCCTTCACCACGCTCATGCGTTAGGCCCTATCTATTCAGTGCCACCAAGTTTCCAGATCACCGACCATGTCGTCCTCAACACTTTCATGTTTAGTCCTCCAGTTCGGGACCCAAAGATGCAGCAATAGAGAATGCAGTCTAGCGACCCATAGCTTGACGGTGCTTGCAGTCATCAGGTCAGCGAACACAGTAGCTGACAAGGACCCTACTCCACCTCCATGTGGTGATCCTAGAAACAGACTGCATCACTGCAGTCTGGCTGAGAGAGTAGGGATCGAAGAGGGAAGTCAAACCCGGTCCCAAAAAAATTACCGAGCGTGAAGCCGGATGTGACCGGCCGAAAGGCGAGCAGATATCGCAGCCCCGCTGTAAACAGACACATACATCAACCAACGTCCTTTTCAGGACGAACGAGGAACGAAGAAGAAGGGAGAAGTCTCCAGTTCTCTTTCACATGCTTTCTACCATGACTTATAAAAATGATAGAAGTGATTGACCCTATTTTTAAAAATCATGTACACATAAACCTCAGGGTAGCCCCCATCGCAGATACTGGCCACAGGGGAGTAAGTTGTGTTAGAGACTTGGTCTTATACTAGGCCCCAGCATCGCGGGCTGGAGTATTCCAGTTCCCTTCCTTCGCTGTTTTTGTGTTCTTTCCCTAGCTATCAGGGGAGCAGATTCAGGTACACATTTACAGTCTGGGCAGAACTGGAACGTGATGCCACGTGTTTCGAACTCGGAACCTTGTGCCCGACGAGAGGCCAGCGATCTAACCATTCTGCCCAGTCCCGGATGCTCCATGTACATAAACTAAAAAGGGATTTTGTATCTCAGGACGTAGACAATTTGCTTAGTCCTGTCACATCCTACCAGAAAAAAAAAATGTCTAGCACACAAGTAATTTGTGAATAAATGGACTCGTTTTTTTCCTCAGTCCAGATGGTTACGCACACAACATTCATCAAGTACAACCCGGCGACGTTGCCCGGCCTGTATACCTGAACCTCGGGTAACCTGAAACCAAAAATCAAACAAACTCACACATGTTTTGCCAGTCATCAAATTTTTGTTTGTTTGTTCGTTGTTTTTAAAAAAAAAATCGAATTCTGTGGTGTCTTACCAGTACGTCACAATCTCAGCTCTTCGCCGGATATGCTGTATGCGAAACAGTTGAAAACATATGGCACAAATTAAAGATGAGTCTTTTAAATATGTGAATAGTGGTATCATTTAGATTATTTTTCCTTTAAGGATTCCTAAACAATCCCCGCCCCCCCCCGTCCGCCCCCCCCCCCCCGCGTGCGCATTCAAATCTAGCTCTGCTGGAAAATAAAGAATAATAAACGAAGATAGGTAGGTAAACTCTGTTGAAAAATATTTGGTACAGTATAAAGATGAGTTCTTTGAATATTATAGAGTATTGGTATCGTATCTGTCCTCTTCCACCCGCGACGTCCCTCACTCCTTCCTTATGAGTTTCTCTTTCCTTCACGATTTTACACTTATATTTTTAACCAGGCGCGCGCTATCAAACTGAGTCAACGGCTCGAAGCTTTTTAATAATAGATAGGTATGTAACAGACACTCACAAGACAGAAAGAATTAGGACACTTGAAATGAAGAAATCTTCCATTCTTTTCTTCTTCTTTTTCCTATCATCTCTTTCTCCTTTCTATCCCTCTTTTTCTTTATTCCTTCTCCCTTCTTTCTCTTCCTTCTCCTTCTTCTCCCTTTTCTCTTTCTTTTCCTTCCTCTTCTCTCTTCATCTTTTCCCTTTCCTTTTCTCATTCTCCTCCAAACCTTCTTCTTCGTTTCCCTTCTCTCTTTTCATCTTTCTTCCCTCTTTTTTTTCCCTTCCCTTATTCATTCTTTTCTTTCCTTCTTTTCTCTCTTCTTTCTTACTTCCACATCCACCCTCTTCTTTCTTTTTTCTTCCATTTTTCTTGCCCCCCTTTCTTCTTTTTCACTCTCCACCTCCCTCACGGAACTTTTACATTTTTGTTGCTTTTTCCTCCTCACCTCACTTTCTTCCTCGTTCTTTCTTTTCTTCTTCCCCCCCTTCTTCTTTTCCTCTTTTATTCTTCACTTTTTTTCTTTTCTTCTTCCCTTTTTTTTCCTCTTCTTCTTCCCTCTTTACTCTCCCTTCCACTTTCTATCCTCAACCCCTTTCTTACTTCTCTTCTTTCTTCTTCCTCAATCTTCACCTCTTTCCCTTCTTTTCTTTTGCCCTTCTTCTTTTTTTATACCAACCTTTTTTTCTCTTCACTTTTCTTCCTCCCTCTCTAGTTTTCCTTATTTCCCCCCCCCCAAAAGCTTTTCTTCTTTCCTTACCCCCCCCTTCCTCACTTTTCACCACTAACGCATCCTTACCCCCTTCTCTCCCTTCCCAACCTTTTCTCTTCCTACACCTTCTCCCCCCCCCCGCCTTCTCCTTCTCTCTCTTCCTTTCCCTTCTTTCTCTTTCCTCACCTTTCCTTTCCTTCTTCTTCATTTCTTATTCCATTTTCTTTCTTTTTCCCCCCCCTCTTGAATTTCCTTCTTCCTTCTCAAAAACTTCTCTTTTCCCTTCCTCATCCTTTTTCCAACTCACTCTCCCCAAAAGATCCCTTAATTTTATCTCCCACATCATTAACCCCTTCCAGACCCGCCCTCTCTCACTTCCCCAAGATTTCCTCTTCCACCCACCCAACCCCCCACTTCTTCTTACCCTTTTTTCTTCTCTTTTCTTTCCACCCCCTTTATTCCCACACAACTCCTTTCCAAAAACCCACCTCCCCCTCTTCTTACCCTCCCCCACCTCTAACCCTCTTTTTCCTTTCCATGCTTTCACACCCACACTCTTTTCTTCCTCCCTCTTTCCATCTCCCCTTTCCTTTCTCTTCCTTCCACTATCTTTCTAAGGAACTTTTTCTTTTCCCATCCCCCCCCTCCCCTCCCCCCCCCCAACCCCCTTTACTCTACTAACTCAACCTCGACTCTCTTTCACCCGGCTCTTTATCACACTTTTAACTTCTCTTTCTCTTTTTTCTTTTTCCCCCTTCTTACCCCATTTCTTTATTCCTCTCTCTCACGTTTCCCCGAATTTAACTAACTTTTCTTCCCTCCCCCTCCCCTACATCCTTTTCCTTTCTAACCCTCTTCTTTACCACCCTTCCATCCCTTGTTTCTCCCCCTCTTCTCTTTTCCTTCTCCACCACTCTTTTCTATCCCCCTTTCTCAAAAAACCCTTTCTCCAGTCTTATATTTTCCTTCCTTATCTTTCATCCTCTTCCCTTTCCACTCCCTCCCTACCTCCTTTCCTTTTTTCTTTCTTTCTCACCACGCTTCTTTTCTATTCCAAGATCATTTTTTTTGCTTCTACCTCCCTCCCCTTTCTCCCTCTTTCCCCTTTTTTTAGACCCTTTCCTTTTCATAACCTTCTTAAACCTATCTTCTTTTCCTTTTCTATCCAACTCTTCTCCCCCCCTAGACCCCTCGTTCTCTCCTTTTTTTATCTTTTACCTTGTCCCCTTCTTTTTTTTCTCTTTTTTCTTTTTTTTTTTCCCTTACCTTTCCTTTTCCTTCCTCCCCCTTTTTTCTCTTTCTTTCCCTTTCTTTTTCCTCGTTTCCCCTTTTTTCCTTTCCTTCACACCTTCCCCCTCCTTTTTTCTTTCTTCTTTTTTTTTTTTTTTTTCTCCTCTTTTCTTTTCCCTTTCCCCCCCCTTTCTCCCTTACCCTTTTGCTCTTTTTCTCAAGCTTTTCTTTTTCCTTCTCTCCCCCTTCTATCTTCCCTTCTCCCTTCCTACTCCCTACTCTTCTTACCTTTTTGAAACCTCCCATACCCTTTTCTTTCCTTTTTTTTTTATTCCTTATCCCCCCCCTATTCTACCCCCTTTCTTCTTCCCTTTTCCCCCCTCTTGCTTCCCCCACCTTTTCTCCCTTTCTTCCCAATACTATCTCCCAAAGGCCACATTTTCCCCAGGCTTCTTTTTTTCTCTTATTTTCTTTCTTCTCTCCCCTCCTCAACACCCCCATTTTTCTCTTTTTCACCTCGTCCCCCCTTCTCCTTTCCCCACTCCTTCCCATCACCCCCATTCCTCCCTCCATCTTCCATTTCTTTAACCCAACAGCTTTTCCAAATTCCCCCCTGTACCCTCCCCTACCCAACACCCCTCTTTCCTTCCCCCCCCTCTCTTCTCCCCCCTCCGCCCCTCACGACCCCCCTCCCTCTAAATCCCTCCTCTAACTACCAAACACATCTTCCCCCGTCCCAAATCCTTCCCCCCCCTCTTCTCCACCCCCCCTTTCCTCCCTCCCCCCCTCCCCCCTATTCCCCCCTATTCCCTTCTTCGCCCCTTTCCCCTCCCGATCCTCCAAACCCATCTTTGTTCCCCCCCTTCTCCCCCCTCCCCCTCACCCCCTCTTCCCCCCTTTTTTCCCAACCGTTTTTCCCCCCCCCTTTCTTCCCCTCCAAACCCCCCCCCTCCCTTTCTGCTTAACCCCATCTTCAAACCGCCTCCCTACCCCCAACACCCTATCCTGTAAAACCCTCCCACCACCTTCCCCCCCCTCCAAATCTTCTCTTCCCCAAAGACAACCCCCCCCACTATCCCCCCCCAAATTCCCCCCACCAAACACCCAAAACTCCCTTCTTCTAAAAAAACACCCTACCCCTCCTCTCATTTCCCTCCCCTTCCCCCCCCCCCTTTTTCCTAACTCAAAAAAACAAAACCTTTTTCTTCCATCTTTTTTAAACTTCCCCACCTAGTAACCTTAAAACCCTTCTTCCCACTCTTTTTCCTCTCACCTTTCACCCCCCACGAATCCCTTTACCTGACTTAACCCCCCTACAACCCCCCAAAACCCTCCCACTAAACCCTTCCTTTTCCCGCCCTCTTTCCAAACCAAACTTCAATTTCTCCTCCCAAAAAACCCTCTCCCCAAAAAATATCTATTATCCTAACCCCCCCCCCCACCACACCCTCCCCCCTTTTCTTCCCTTTACTTCCCCCTCCCTTTTTTCCCCCCCTCCCATTTTTTTCCTCTCCCCCACCCCCTCTTCTTTTTTTCCCCTTTTTCCCCTTTAACTCCCCAGCCCCCTCAACCCCCTTCCCCCCCCCCCCTCTCACCTTTTTTTTCTTTTTTTTTGAGGGGGGGGGGGGCCCTCCCAACCTCAACCTCCCCCTCCCCCCCTCTACCCCCCCTAACACCCCTCCCTACACCAAACCAATCCCTCCTCCCCCTTCTTTTCACCCCCAATTTCCCCCCCAAAAACCCCCCCCTCTTTTTTTTTCCTTTCCCCTATCTTCTATTTTTTTTTATTTCTTTTTCTTTTTCTCTTCTCCCCACAATCTTTTTTTTTCCCTTCCTTCCTCCCTTTTTCCTTTTTTCTTTCATTTAATGTTCCTTCCCCCCCTTTCCCCCCCCCTATTCTCACCATAATAAATAAACCCCCCACCCCCTCCTAATCAAATCCCTCTATTCCCCACATTCACTTTTCCCCCATTCTCCCCCCTCCAAACCTCCTTCCCTTCTTTCCCTTCATGTTTTTTTTCTTTTTTTCCTCCAAACTCCCTTTCTCTACCCCTTTTTTCCCCCCCTTCATAACCCCCCCTTTTCAAGCCCCCTTACACCCTTCCCCCCTCCCCCCTTCCTTTCCATCCCCCCCCTTTCCTTCCTTCCCCCTTCCTTTTCTTCCCTCACCCTCCTTCTTCCCCCCTCAATTCTTTTTTTCCCCCCTTTTTTCCCTCACTTTCCCCTACTTTTCCTCCCTCTAACTTTCCCCTTTTTTCTCCCTCTCTAAAACAAAAAACCCTTCCCCCTCCATTCAAACAAAACTTCCTCTCCTCCATCTCCCTCAATCTTCTCGTCCACCCCCTTCTTCCCCACCTCCCCCCTTTCCCCTTTTCCATTCCCTCAATCTCCCCCCCATTTTTTTCCCATCCCCTTTCTTTTTCCCCCCCTTTCTTTCTTTTTCTTCCCCTCCAAAATTTTCCCAACCCTTCCTTCCCCCCCTCTACCAATTCCCCTCTTTTTTTTTTTTAAATTTCTCTCCCCATACCCACTTCTTTCCTCCTTTTTTTCTTTTTATCCCCCTCCTTTTCTCCCCCCTTTTCCTCTTTTCCCCCTTTTTCCTTATTTTCCCCCTCACCCCCCTTTTCCTTTTTTCCTCTTTTTTTCCCTCCCCCCCTTTCTTTTTTTTCCTACCCTCCCTTTTCCTCTTTTTTTCCCCCTTTTCCCATTTCTCCTTTCTTTACCCCCTTTTACCCTCATCCGCCTCCCTTTCTCATCTTCTTCTAAACTTAACCTTTCCTCCTTTCTTTCCCCCCCATTCCCCCCCCCCCTCTTTTTTTTTTTCTTCCTTCTTCCTTCTTTTCTCCCCCCTCCCACCCCACTCTTTTTCCCCTTTTTTTTTCCTTTTCCCCTTTCTTCCTTTCCTCCCCTCCTCTTTTTCTCCTTTTTTTTCCCCTCCCCCCCCCCCCCTCACCTTCCTTCCCCCCCCCTTTCCCCTTCCGATTTTTTTATTCCCCCTCCTTCCCCCCCTTCCCCCCCCTTTTCCTTTTTCTATTTTCCCCCTTCCCACCCCTCCCCCTCCTTCCCCCCTTTTCCCCCCTAAGCACCCCTTCCCCCCCCAATTCCCCCCCCCCTCTTCTCCCTTCCCTCCACCCCCCTCAACCATCATACTTTCCCCCCCCCCCCCTCCCCCCTTCCCCTCCACTTCTTTTTATCCCCCCTTCCCCCCCCCCCCCCCTTTTCCCCCTTCCCCCCCCCCTCCCCTCCCTCCCTTCCTTCTCTCCTTCCCTCCCCCCCCTTCCCTCTCCCCCTCCCTTTTCCCTCTTTTTCTTTTCCCTCTCTTCCCCCTTCCTCTTTCCCTTTTTCCCTCACCCCCCTTTCTTTTACTCCCACACTCCCCCTTTCATTTTCTTCCTCTTTTCCTCCCTCCTACCCCTTCCCCCCTTCCCCCCTCTTTTCTCTTACCTTCACAAACCCTTTTCCTCTACCATTTTTTTCCCCCCCCTCCCCCCCCCCCCCCTTTTTTTTTCTTTTCTTCTCCCTCTTCCTCCCTCCACCCCCTTCCCCACCCCTTATCCCCCCTTCCCTTCTCCATTTCCTTTCCCTTTCCCCTTTCCCCCCCCCTTCTTTTTTTCCTTTTTCCCTTACTTCTTTACCCCCCTTTTTTCCCCTTCCTTTTTCTTCTCTTTTCCTTTTCTCTCCAACTTTTTCTCTCCCCCTTTCCTTTTTTTCTACTCCCCTTTCCCCCCCCCCTTTCTTTTTTTCTACCCCCTTTCCCCCCTTTAACTCCCATCAAACCCCCTTTTTTCTTCTTTTTTTCTTTTTTTTGTTTTCTTTTTTTCTTTCCCCTCTTTTCCTTTTTTCCAATTTTCCCCCCTTTTTCCCTCTTTGGTTCCCTTTCCCATTTCCTTTTCTTTTAAAATCCCCTCCCCCCTCCCCCCCTCCTTCCTCTTTCCTTCCAATCTTTTTTTTTCCTCTTTTTTTTTTTCCCCCTTCTTAAACCTTTTTTTCTTTCCCCCTTCCTCCCCTCCTTCCTTCTTTTTCCCTTTACTTTTCTTTTTCCCTTCCCCCTTCCCCTTCCCCCTTTTTCCCCATCTCTTTTCCTCCTCCCCCCCCCACCCTTCCTTTCTTTTTTTCTCCCCCCTTCTTTTTTTTTCCCCTTTTCACCTTCCTATCCAAACCCCCCCCTTCTTCTTTTCTTCTTCCTTTTTCCTTTTTTCTTTTTTTTTTTTTAACCCTCCCTTATTTTTCTTTTTCCCTCCTCCCCCCCTTCCTTTTTCCCTCACTTTAATTCTTCTCATTTTCCTTCCCTTTCTTTTCCCCTCTATTTTCTCCTCCCCCCCCTTCTTTTTTTCCCCTTTTTTCCCCCCCCCTCAACCCCCTCCCTCTTTTCTCCTTTTTCAAATTTCTTTTCCCCCTTTCTTCCTCCCCCTCCCCCCTTTTCTATTTTCCCCCCCTTTTTTTCCTTCCCTCTTCCCACCTCCCTTTTCTTCTCTTTTTACCCCCTCATTTTTTTCTCCCCTTTCCACCCCCCTCCTTTTTTTCCCCTTCCTCCCCCCTCCCACCCCTTCCTCCCCTCTTCCCCTCCCCCCTTTCCCTTCAATTCCCCTTACCCCTTCCTACCTTTTTCAATCCCCCCCCTTCCCCCAATCCGTAAAATTTTCCCCCCCCCCCCCTTTCCCCTCCACTCTAGATCAAAAAGTTCCCTACAATTTCCCTTCCCCTTTCCCCATTCTCTTCTCCTCCCCCCCCTTCCTACCCCCTTCCTTTTCCCCCTCCCAACCCCTCTTCCTCCCTTTCCCCCTTCCTCCCAATTCCCCCCCTCCCCTTCTTTTTTTCCTTCCCCCCCGGGACTCTTCATTCTCCTCCTCCCCCTTTCCGCCCTTTCCCCTTTCACCCCCCCATCCTTTCTTTTTCCCCCCTTTTCCCTCCCCCCTTCTCCCCACCTTTCAATCCTCTCTTTTCTTCTCCTCTCTCCTCTTTACTCCATCCCAACCCCCATCCCTTCTTTCTCCCTTCCCCATTCCCTTTCCCCCAACACCCCCCCTCCCCCCTTTCTTTCTCCTTTTCCACAATCCCCCCCTTTCCCTCCTTCAAACTTCTTCCATTTTT
Source organism: Oreohelix idahoensis (assembly GCA_024509875.1). Taxonomy (NCBI): domain Eukaryota; kingdom Metazoa; phylum Mollusca; class Gastropoda; order Stylommatophora; family Oreohelicidae; genus Oreohelix; species Oreohelix idahoensis. The sequence continues at coordinate 120,389 of JAMPIV010011884.1, forward strand.
TCTTTTCTTCATTTCTGCAAACAAACCCCTTCCCCCCCCCCCCTTTTTCTTTTACTCCCCCTTTCCCCCCCTTTCCCACTTTTCCTTTTTTTTCCCCTCTCCCTTTTTCCCCCCCACAACCCCTTTTTTCCCCTTCCACTTTCCTTCCCCACACCTTTTCTTTCTCCTTTCTTTTTCCCTCCCTCATCTCTTTCTTCTTCCCCTCCTTCCCCCCCCCCCTTTCCTTTCCCCTTCCCCCCCCAAAACCCCCCTCACTCCCCTCTCTCTTCCTCCCCTTTCCCTCCCCCTTTTGTTTTCCTTTTTTTCTATCCTCCCTTCTTTTCCCTCCTTACCCCAACTTCTCCACTCTCCTTCCCTCCTCTCCCCCAACTTCCCCCCCCCCCCTTTCAATACCCTCCCCTTTCCCCCCCCCCCCCCCCTTTTTTTTATCTCCCCTTCCCCCCTACCCCCTATCCCTCTAACTTGTTTTTTTCCTTCCCCTTCCCCCTCCCTCTCCTCCCCTCAACCTTTTTTTTTCCCCTTTCCCTGCCCCTTTCCTAATTTTTCAAGTCTTTTATTTTTCCTCCCCTAAAACCCTTCCTTCCTCTTCCTTCCCCCTTTTTTTTCCCCCCCTTTCTTCCTTTCCTCACTCTTCTCTCCCCCTTCCCCCTCCCCTCCCCCCCCTTTCTCTCCCTACTCCCCCCCTCTCCTTCTCTCTTTTTTTCTTTTCTCGTATTCCCCGAAACCCCCCCCTTTTTCTTTCTCCACCACCCCTTCTCCCATTCTTTTTCTCTTTCCCACCTTTTCCAAATTTTTCTCCCCTTTTCAATAACTTCTACATCTTCCCCACCCCCCCCCCCCTTTTTTCATTCTCCCCATCTTTTTTTCCCCCTCCCCCCCCCCCCCTTCTTCCCCCTTTTCTTTCCCCCCTCCCCAGGATTCTCCTAAATTTCCTTCCCCCCCTTCTCCCCACCCTTTTTTTCCCCCCCCCCCTTTCTTTACCCCCCCCCCCCTCCCCCATTTTTTTTTCCTCCCCTCCCTCATTATTCTTTCTTTTCCCCTTTCCCTACTTTTTTTTTTTTTTCCCTTTTTTCTTTTTTTTTTCTTTTTCTCGACAATTTTAACTTTTTTTCTTTTTTTTTTCCCCCTCCTTTCCCCCTCTTTCTCTCATCCCCCCAAATCTTTTTTTTCTCCCCCCCCCCTTTTTTCCCCCCCCCTAAAAAACAAATTTTCCCTCCTTTTCCCCTTTTCCTTTTCATATACTCCTCACCTTCCTTCTTTTAAATTTTTATTTCTCTTCTTTCCCCCTAACCTTTTTTTTCCCCTTTCTTTACTTTTTCTCCTTTTCCCCCTTTAATTTCCCCCTTTTCCCCTCCCTTTTTCTTAAAAAACCTTTCCCCCTTTTTTTTTTTTTTCCTTCTTCCCCTCCCCCCTCCCCCTCCCCTTTTTCAAAAATTCTCCCTTCTCAACTCTTCCCCCCCTTTTTCCCCTTTTTTATCCTATTTTGGCTTTTTTATTTTTCCCTTCCTTTTTCCCATCTTTCCCCCCCTTTTTTCCCCCTCCCCCCCATTCTTCCCCCCTAGATCCCTCCCCCCCCTTTCCCCAACCCTTTTCCCCCTTCCTTTTCCCCTCTCCCTTCATTTCTTTTCTCCTTTTTCCCCTATCCCCCCCCCCACCTTTCCTCCTTTCATAATTCCCCACCCTTTTTCCCTTCCCCCCTTTTCCTTTTTTTTTTTTTTTCCCCCCCCCCCTTCCCCCCTTTTTTCCCCCCTTCTTCCCCTTTTCTATTTCCCCCAAACCCCTTCATTCTCAAATCTTAAATCTCCCCTTCTCTTCTCCCTCCCTTTCTTTCCCTTTTCCCAAACTATTTCCCCTTCTTTTTTCTTTAATTCCATCTTTTTTTTCTTTTCTTTTTCTCCTCCTATTTCTTTCTTCTCCATTCCATCCCTTTAGAAAATCCTTTTCCTTCCTTCCCCCCTTCCCCCCCTCATCCTCCCCCCCCCCCTTTCATCTTTCCCCTTTCTTTTTTTTCCTCCCCCTCCTTTTCCCCTTCTTATCCCCCCTCCCCCATTTTACCCCCCTACATCTCTCACCCTTCATTTTTTCCCCCCTCCTCTCCCCTCTTCCCTTCTCTTCTGTCTTCCCTTTCCTCATCACCTATTCCCCCCCCCCCCCCCCCTTATCCCCTTTCTTTCTTTTTCCTTATTCCCTCCCCTTTTCCTATTTTCCTAAATCTATTTCCCCCCCCTACCCCCCAATTTCTCTTCCCCTTATTTTTCTTTTTTTTTTTCCAACTTTCCCCTTCTTCCCCCTTTTCTTCTTTCTACCTTTCCTCCCCCCCTTTCACCCCCCCTTAACTTCTCCCCCTTCCCTACCTTTTCCCCTTTCTTTTTTCCTACCCCTTTTCCCCCCTTTTCTCCCTTAATTCCCCTAAACTCCCCCCCCTTCTTCCTCCCCCCCTCTTTTTTTCTCTTCCTCCCCCCTTCCTTTTTCCCTTCCCCCTTTCCCCTAAAAAATATTTTTTTTCCTTTCTTCTTTCCCTTTCTTCCTCTTCTCCCCCCTTTAATCCCCTCCCCTTCTTTTCTCCCTACCCCCTTTTTTTTTTCCCTTCTTCCCTTCTCTCTTCCCATCCCCTTTTTCTACCAAATTCTTCTCCACCTTCCCCTCTTCTCCCTTTCTACTCCCCCCTCCTCTTTCTTTTTCCCCCTTTCTCCCTCCGTCCTTTTCTCCCCCCTTTCTTCCCTTCCCCCGCTCTTCCTTCTTTCTCTCTTCTTCCCTCCCCCTTCCTTTCCCACTTTTCTTACTCTTTCTTCCCTTTTCCCCTTTACTTCTCTTCTCTATTCCCTTCCCTTCCCCTTCCCCCCATATCCTTCCCCCTCTCTCCTTTCTCTCTCCCTTCCAAGCTTCCCTCTCCTTCTCTCCCCCCTTTTCCTCCCTTCCCCTTTCTTTTCCTTCTTCCCCCCTCCTTCTTCATACCCCCTTCCTTCCCCCCTGCACACTCCCCCAACATTTTTCTTTTCCTTTCTTCCTCTCCCCCTTTCCTCTTTCTCTCCCCTCTTTCCCTCAACTCCTCTCCCCCCCCCTTTCCTATCCAAAACCTCCCTTCCCCTCTTCCCCCCCCCCCCCCATTCCCTTTCTTCCTACCCCCTCTTTTCTTCCACCTTTTCCTTTCTACACTTTTTTCCCTTTCAATTTTCTTTTTTTATTTTTTTATTTTTTTCCTTTCCTTTTCTTCTCCCTTTCATCCCCCCCCCTTTTCCCCTTCTTTCCTTCCTCTTTTTCTTTTTTCACTCTTTTTCAATCTCCCTCATCCCCCCCCCCCCTCCTTTTTTCCTCCTCCCCCCTTCCCCCCTTATCTTTTCCCCCTTCCTCTTTCTCTTCTCTTCCCCCTAATTTTCTTCCCCCCTCCTTCTTCACCACTCTTCCTCTTTCTTCTCGATCCATCCCCCCCTCTTTCCTTTCTCCCTTTTTCCTTCCCCTTCTCCCCTCCCTTTTTTACACTCCCTCCTCCTTTCCCTTTCACTTCCCCCTCCCCGACCATAAATCTCCTTTTTATCCTCCCCACTCCCCTTTCCCCCAATCCTCCCTTCCCCAACCCCACCCTCCCCCCCCTTCTTCCCATCCATTTTTTTTTTTCCCCTTTTTCCCTCCAACTCAACTTTTTCCTTCCCTCCCCCCTCCCCCCCCCTTTTTTCTCCTCTTTTTCTTCATTCCCCTTCTTTTCTCTTTTTTTTTCCTTTCTTCCTTTCCTAACTTTTCCCTTCCCCTTTTTTCCCCCCTCCTTTCCTCCTTCTCCCCCCCAACAACTCCCTTTCTTTATACCTTTTCCCTCATCCCTTCACTTCCTATTCTTTTTCCTCTTCAACACCTAAATCCACTTCCCCTCCCCTCTTCTCCTAATCCTTTTTCTTTTTTCCTCCTTCCCCCCTTTCTCTCATTTCCCTCTTTCTTCCTTCCCTTTCCCCTTCTCCTTTCCTCTTTTTTTTCTTCTCTTCCTTCCCTCAATCCCCTTTTCTTCTACCCTCTCCCTCCAATCCTCTTTCCTCTCCTTCCTCCGCCCCTTCTCCCCCATTCTCCCCCATTTAACAAATTACGCTCTCCCCCTTTCTTCTCTTTTTCCCTTCCCCCCCTTCCCCCCCCCCTTTTCCCTCCCTCTTCTACCACCCCCCCTTCCCCCTACCCCCCCTTCCCCCTCCTCCTTTCTCCCCTTCTTTCTCCCTTCCTCAAATCTTTTCTTCCCC
>JAMPIV010011885.1:0-182685 GCA_024509875.1 Oreohelix idahoensis
TTGGGGGGGGGGGGGGGGGGTTTGTGGGGGGGGGGGGGGGGGGTTTTGGGGGGGGTGTTTTTTGGGGGTGGGGGTGTTTGTGGGGTTGTGGGGGGGGGTGGGGGGGGGGTGGGGGGGGGGGGGGGGGGGGGGGGGGGGGGGGGGGGGGGGGGGGGGGGGGGGGGGGGGGTGGGGGGTGGGGGGGGGGGGGGGGGGTTGGTGGGGGGTGGGTGGGGGGGGGTGGGGTTGGGGGGGGGGGGGGTGGGTGGGGGTGGTGGGGGGGGGGGGGGGTGGGGGGGGGGGGGGGGGGGGGGGGGGGGGGGGGGGGGGGGGGGGGGTGGGGGGGGGGGGGGGGGGGGGGGGGGTGGGGGGGGGGGGTTGGGGTTAGTTGGGGGGGGTTGGGGGGGGGGGTGGTTGTTGGGGTGGGGGGGTTGGGGGTTTGGGGGGGGGTGGTTGTGGGGGGGTGTTTTTGGGGGGGGGTTTGGGGGGGTTGGTTTTGGGGGGGGGGGGGGGGGGGGGGGGGGGGGGGGGGGGGTTTTTTTTGTGTTGGGGGGGGGGGGGGGGGGTTGGGGGGTGGGGGTTTGATTGGTTTGGGGATGTAGGTGGGGTTGGGGGGGGGGTTTGGGGGGGTGATGGGGGGGGGGGGGGGGTATTGGGTACAAAATTTTGGGGGGTTTGGGGGGGGGTTTTGGGGGGGGGGGGGGTGGGGTGGGGGGGGTTTGGGGGGGGTTTGAATTGGGGGTTTGGGATTGGGGGGGTGGGTTTATTGGTTGGGGTTTTATTTTTGGGGGTGGGGGGGGGGGGGGGGGGGGTTGGGGGGGGGTATTATGGTGGGGGGGGGGGGGTTTGGTGGGGTTTGGGGGGGGGGGTTTTGGGGGGGGGTGGGGGGGGGGGTTTGGAATGGTGTGGGGGTTGGGTTTGGGGGTGGAATGGGTATGGGGGTTGGGGGGTGGTTGGGGGTGTTTTTTTGGGGTTTGGGGGGGTTGGGTTTTGGGGGGGGGGGGGGGGGGTTTGTGTTTGGGGGGGATGGGGGGTTTTGTGGGTGTTTGTTTTGTGTGGGGTTTTTTATGTTTTGGGGGTGGGGGGGTGTAGTTGGTTTTGTGGTTGGTTGGGGGGGTGGGGGGGGGGGGGGGGTTATAGTTTGGGTTTTATTTTGGAAGGGGTTTTTTGGGGATTTTGGTTTTTGTTTTTGTGTGTGGTTTTTTGGGGGTTTGGGGTTTGGTGTTTAATTATTGTTTGTGGGTTTTTTAGGGTGTTGGTTTTTTGGGGGGGGGTTTAATAGTGGGGGGGGGGGGTTGGAGAGTTTTTTTTTGTGGGGGGGGATTGGGTGGGTTGGGTGATGGGGTGGGTGTTAATGGGGGGGGGGGGGGGGGGGGGGGTTGGATTTTTTTTTTTGGTGTTGTTTATGTTTAGGGGATTTTGGGGTTTTATGGGATTGGTTGGTTTGGGGGGAATTTTGTGGTTTGGGGTTTGTGGGTATTGGGGTTTGTTATAATGTTGTTTGGGGTTGGGTGTTTTATGTTTTAGGGTTTTGAGTATGGGGTTTTTGGTTGGGGTGGGGGGGTGGGTTTGGGTTTTTGGTTTTTTTTTGTTGTGTTTTATTGTTTTTTTTTTATTGGGGGATATTGGGTTTGGGGGGTTTTTTTTGTTAAATGGGGGATGGTGGGGGTATGGGTTGGTGTTGTTTTTTGGGGGGTTTGGTTGGGGGTTGTTTAGGTTGAAGTATGTTGTTTTAAGTTATGGGGTTGAGTGTGGAATTTTTTGGGGGGGGGGTTTTTGGGTTTTTTGGGTTTTGGGTTGGTTTTGGTTTATGTATTTAGGGTGTGATTTTTTGTGGTTGGAGTTTTAATATTTTTTTTTGGGGGGGTGGTTTTTGGGTTGGGGGGGGTGGTTTATGTGTTTTTTTTTTTGTGTTTTTGGTTTTATTTGGGGGGGGGTTTTTTGGGGGGTTGGATGGGGTATTTTGAGTTGGGTTTTTATTTGTTTTTTGTTTATTGTATTTGGAAAATTTTTGTATTTTAGGGGTGGGGTATTTTTTTATTTTTAATAATTTGGGGTTTTTTGGGTATATGGTAGATGTATTGGAAGTATTGTATTTTTGGGTTTGGTTTTTTTTAGTTTATTGTGTTGTTTGGGTAATTTTTAGGTTTGTGGTTTTGGATGTAGGGTAAAAATTTTTAGGTTTGTGTGGGTTGAATGATGGGTTGATTGGGGGGGGATTTAGGTTTTTTGAGGTGATTTTTTAATGGTGTTTGGGGTGGTGGGGGGGGGGGGGGGTTTGGGGGGTGTTTTTTTGGTTTGTAATTTTTGAAGATTGGGTTTGGGTTGTAAGTTGGGGGGTTTTTTAGATGGGGGGTTAGGTGGGGTGGGTGGGTTGAGGTGATAAAATTATTTTGGAAGGTTTTTTGAAAGATTTGAAGTTTGCATAAGAGGTTTTATTATGGGGGGTTGTAAGGAAGGTGGTTTTTTTTGGGTGGTTTTGGTGGGGGGTGTTTTATGGTTGGTAAAGTTGATGGGTGATTTTGAAGGGGTTTGTTTTTAAAGATAAATTTGGGTTTTTGGTAAATGGGGTTTTGATGTTGGGTTTTATAATATGTGATTTTAATTTGGGGGTGGGGGTGGGGGTGGGGTTTTGATTTGGGGGTGGTTTTGGAGATGGGGATGGGGGTTATGGGGGAGTTTTGTTGGGGTTATAATTAATTTGTGTGGTTATTGTGTGGGGGGGTATTGTAATTTGTTGGGTGTTGGTTTATAGAGTCATTGTGGTTAAGGGTTTGTTATGTTTTTTAAATTTTGGGGGGGGGGGGTTGTGTGTTGTTTGGGGGTTTGTTTTGTTTTTGTTGGGGTATTTTGTGGGGGGTGGGGGTTTATGTGGGTTTGGAGATGGATGGTTGGTGTGGAATGTATTATTGGGTTAGTGGAAAATTTTTGGAGAGTTGGATTTTTTAAGGATGGTTTTGGGTATTTTGGGATTGGGGATGTGTGTTTTAAAAATTGGGGTTTTTTATTGGAGGGTTTGGTGGTGAATGGTATGTTTTTTTTTTTTATTATTTTTTTGGTTTGTTGGTTTTGTTTATAGGTGGGTTTATTTTTTTATTAGTTTTAGTTTTGATGCAAAAAGATAGGTTTTGGGGTGTGTGGGGATTTATTAAATGTGGGATTTGACCTGGTGGGGTTTGTTAATTTTTTTTTGGGACGTTTATTTAAAATTGGGTTTTGTTTTGAATTTTTGAGGTGGAATTTTTGGATTGTAAATGTTGGTTAAGTTTTTTGGATTGGGGGGTATGGTTTTAATTGAATTTTGGGGATGTATGATGTTTTTTGGGGTTATTGTATGTTATATTGTAAAGTTTGGTTGATGGTTGTTTTTTTGATATGGTTTTTTTTGTGTTAATTTGGGGTGGGTTGGTATGGTATTGTGTTTGTAAATGGATTTTTTTAAAATTGTTGATTAAGGTTAAATGTTGTATTAGTGTTGGTTAATACATGTGGTTTTTTGGTATGTTTATATTTTTGTGTTGGGGAGGTTTATTTGGGTTAGTATGGTGGTATTTGTTGTGGATTTTTTTGATTTATTATTTTTTTTTTGTGTATTTGAAGGTTTGGGGTTATTTTTCTTTTTAAATTGGGATGTTTTTTTTTATAATGGGGTTGGGTGTTTTTTGTTTTGGATTGAGGGGTTTTAGTTTTTTGGTTTTTTTTTTTATTTGTTATTTGGATTTTTTAGGAAAGTGGGTTTTTTGATTAAGTTTTGGTTTTTTTTTGGGTTAATTGTGTGGTTTTGAAGTTTGGTTGGTAAAAATTTTGTTGATTTTTAAGATTTGGTTATTTAGGTTAAGTTGGTTAATGGTGGTTTTGATTGTTTTTTGGTTGATAAATGGGTTTTTTGATAGTGTATGGTTTTTTTGTGAATGATTTTTTTTGACTGTTGGATTTGGGGGTTATTGGTGTTTAGGTTGATTTTAGATGAAGGTTAGGTGGGGAATTGGTTTGATGTGGTATAGGGTGAATATAGGAGGTTATTTTTTAGGATATTTTTGGTATTTGAAAATTAGGGATGATGTTGGGGATAGATGAATGGGTAAGTGATTAAGGGAGGTAGGGGTTTTTGGGGAGGGAGATTGTGTATTTTTTTGGTTGGTATGTTGGTTTATAGGCATTGTTAGATTTTTGTGATTTAGTGGGGAAAGAAGTTTTGAGTATTGTTATTTAATTTTTTTGAAGTTTTTATATTGATGATTTTATGAAAAATATTGAAGAGTTGTGTGGTCAGGATTGGGGGGGCTCCATGGCGGTATTATGGGTATGTGCGGGTTGTGGGGAACACTAGACAAAATGTTAAGTCATGGACTTTTAGCTGGAGGGGCACAGCCATCCCCATTGCAGTCTGACTTTGGTCGAATCACTTTAGGGAGCCTTCGTAGAAAATTTGGTCATTGTAAATATCCGTAAACATGGTCTAGGTTTTGGGAGGTCAATATCAAATACAAATAAAGCTTAGGGAGGGGATATCTTCCAGGCCACGAAAGGAAGTACGGGGATCTCCGTAAAACAATTTCAGTAGAACGGGGGTCATGCAGATTCCACATTTCCCTAACGAGCGGCAGCGTTTAAATGATTTTGTCATTCATGTAAATGACGAGTAGGTAACTGGTTTTGAATAGCAAATAGAAAGATGCAAAAATACCCCCCCAATTATGGGAAGTTTTTACCCAAGAAGTTGTAAGACCAAAAGTTACAGGAAAAAACTTGTAAAAGACGTTCGGATTGGACCTAAGAAAGGCCAGCCATTTAATACACAACGCTAAGTGAAAATCATGTTAAACAGTTCCGCTCAATTCCTAAAATCCCCAACATTAGAAGGAAAAAAGAAAAGCCAAAAGATGAAAGCCCCCTAGACCAATCCCCGATAAGAAAAAAGGAGCTGTATAAGTGTTGGGGGGGGGGCAAAAAGACCAAGGTGGGACATACTTGATAAATCCCCCAGCATGGGCACAGGCTTTAATGCTGGCTATAGCCTACTAATAGTGATAGTGAGCATACCCTGAAGCTTGGAGGCGCAAATGACCAGCAGCAGCAAGACTTTTTGGGGCCATAGGCTGAATGTGTGAAGCGGATTCCAAGTTACAAACGAAAATTTAGCCCAAACCCAATGATGCCCAACTGTCGAAAAACCTTCCCACGATAGCTCAAAAATTTGTAATTAGATTCCGATTAATGGGGGCGGAATTTTGGGCCTTAGCAGAATAGGCCAGCTCACCAGGCCTCCAAAAGAGGTATTGAGAAGGTGGTTATAAAAAAAGAATAATGGTCTGATCCACTCGGCTGGGCGCCAATGTATCGAATGCAATGTCCCGTCAAACAAAGTATCTGCAGTGTTTATGTAAACAGTTGCTAGGTTTGAGCGATGGTGATTAAAGGAAAGAATCCTTGGGAAACCAAGCGAAGGAAATTAGCCTCCATATCAAGAAAAATTTTGTCAGTAATGGTCAGGACAATACAACAAGCCACTGGGGTAAGAGGAGACATATTACAAAAAACTTAAAAGGAGACAGCCATGGGGGATGTATGGGGTTGACGGAATTTTACATCTTACAAAGCACTAGGAAACGCCCAGCCCGCGTAGAAGAGAATGACTAAGGGGGGGGCCCAAGTAGTAAAAGAATTATTGATCCATGGATTAAAAACGTAAGCCGAGTCACGAAAAGAATAAAACACTGCACTATTGTTCTCTACAATAACATGCCTGGTAAAAACGAGTTTATTGGCCTATTTGTTCGAAGGTTAACATATAGGTAAGGGAACGCCTGGTGAAAAGAAACTAAGTTCTGTAATTACGAAGAGCGCTCCCAGGTTCCTTTAAATAGTTCTCTATTTTGTCAAATTTTGGCTTTGGACCTGTACTGAACTTGTTTGGTTGAAGTACTCATTATAAACAAACATGTTTTTGGGGTTCAGTTACTTACCTTCGAGGACTTTCAACCCGTACAATTGACAAAACTCACTGAAAAACAAAGACTTGCTCAATTGGAACCCTCTTTATTTGTAAAATGAAACTAATGAAAAGCCGTCTTAGGACTTAAAATTGACCAACATTTAAGTTGGAATTCGCAATGTACAAGCAAACATAAACCCATTTATGTTCACTTAGAAAAAAGTTTACCGTTAGCTTAATGCTAAACATTTCCCCAGATGAGGAGACTCGAAAAATGTTCTAATAATCCAGAACCAAAGCTGGTGCCGGGATACTAGACTATTGTACTAGCTGTAAGGTGGAGAATTAAAAAATGCTGTCCATGGCAACACTAAAAAGACTAATGGAAATCACATTACAAATCATGCTTTTTGCAGTGGCGTTGCTTTAGCCTAGTTTGAGAGGCCCAACCCAGGAAAATCCTCCACCATGTGTAGAACCCATCTAATACTTAACAAATAGACACTAAGAAAGCAAAAAAATCTCTTCAACAAACTTCCACTAATTTAATTCACAAAATCATTATCACAAAATCCCCCTTATCATGATTGGTATCTTTAAAATACAGCGGAAGATGGGGCAGTTTTTTAGTAAATTATACACAAGCCAAAACCCCTAGGCTCGACTTCTTCAAGAAAAGTTTAGCTAGGGTTTTCAGCTGCCATGCTGAGGAAGTTATCATTCCCACAACGACCTACTGACACGCCAGGATAGATTATCATATTCATTCAAACTCCGGGGACTTTTCAAATACATCATAGTGCAGATTATATGCCACCCTAATTTACTGGAGTTATGTTCTTAAATAATTTTACCTAACATCATATGTAAGGTTCAACCATTAAAAAATAATTTTCCCCTGTTTAGTATTAATTATGATAAGGTACTGAAATATTGTAACTATTTTGTACTGATACAATGTTGGGAATTGATATTGCATTTTATTTTTTATCGAAATATTTAAGTAATATTTAAGATACATGTGAGTAATTAAGAAGTATGGAAGACGTGAGAAAGGAAGGGCAGAATGTTAGACAGGCCTATAAAGCCCAATTCTTTAAACCCTTTTGAATGAAAATAAAGTTCGTTCGTTCGTTCTCTCTCTCTCTTTCTCTCTCTCACTCTCTGTCTCATTTTTGCTCCTCATAAAGCCACTATTGCAGCTGTCCCTTTCCAGGAACATATATCGTTTTTGCAGCGGTTCTTTTTGTAGCAATTTGTGTGACACAATGAGGACTCCAGCTATATGCACAACATTATATTAGCCGTCTCCTACGACATGCATGAGGTCTTAACGTACCTAATCATTTGTCAATTCTGGGGCCACCGGGGAATGAAACACGGAGTATCTCCGTTAGCTGCTGTTGTATTTAATTTCTCACCACACATTTTTTGTTGTTGATTATTTTGCATTCTCTCAATCGTACTGTCCCTTGCTACAAATAAATGAATCTGTCTTATTGCCTTTATATCAGACATTCTCAAAGAAGACAAATTGTAGTTATGCATTACATAAAACACAAAAATAATATTATCTAACGCACTTTTATTATTCTCTTCAAAGGCACAGTTTCCATGATTGCTAACCCTTTCGAAACATTTCTGGCCAATTAATCTACATTTGATCGACGGAAAGAAATAAATAGAACTTATCTTTATTAACCACCAAGGCGCTGTTACATTCTGTCCATATTATTTGTAAAGAGAGTTAGATTAAGACCTGCAATACATATTTTCCCAGGCGGGAATAAAAGAAAAAAAAAATTATGATATCACAAAATTGTACTTTGGTTTTTTTACAGAACGTTATGGGGGGATTTTTAAAATTTTTTAATTTCCGCAATTATTGGATGCTTTGCGAATCTGACGTGATCGCCTATGGATAGAATGTATCCCACTTCTGCTGCATAGAATGATAGTAATCAAGAAAAGGAAAATAGTTGAATATTGAGGAAGAAAACAGGGGCGAATGATTCTGAGAACAAACCGTTAAGGGGAGAGAGAGGAAGAAGAATAGAATAAACGAAGCAAACGATAAGACACAAGGCAATGTAACACAGAATGGCTTGTGAATATTGACAGCTGAAGAAAGTAGATATTGACAGAATGAATAACACTCAAGCCTCATGGACGCACGGTTACCAGGAGGAAAAATTATTGAAATTTATCCGATATGAACGCAGGCTAATCAAGCTTAATGAAATGGAAGAAAAATGGCATATTGTCAATGTCAGTTTAGAGAGGCAGAATGCAAGATATGCTTGCTTGAGGGCAGGATCAACTGCGAAATAAGGATTGGAAGACAAAGAAATGCTTCAATAACAGAAGAGAAGAGACAGGTTTAAGCCTTGAACATTGTCCAGTAAGACACAAAGGAACTCGATGAATTTGGATCCATCGCAAGTGCAATGAGTGGCAAGATGGCGGGCGATGAGATAATAGAACCTAAGATAATTGATAAGCATAGGGTTAGAAAAATGTAGACAATATCTTTTTTAATGTGGTAAAAGCACAGTGAGAGACGCGGAAAAGAAGAGAATAAGAGAAAGGAAATAGATTTAGGACAGAGAGATCTGTTTTAAAAAGTAGAATAGAAGGACATAAACAAAGAAAAGTACATGCTTAAATAATATGAGGAATAAAAACGCTGGCGTTGGATAGTACAGTGAGAAAACTGGTTGATAGCATTACAAGGCAGATCCTATTCTGGTATGCCCCACGTAAGAGAAATGGAGGGAGGCCAAAAAACACATGGAGAATAGAACTGGAGATAGACACGAATGGGATTGTTGTTATTGTTGTTTAACTAGGGCTGCTGAGCTTCTCGTTCTATTGCAGGCAATACTAAGTTGAATACTCCTTGGCATTATCTACACTGTAGATCTAGACTTTTCCTGTAGCCTTTCTGCCATTCCGAAACATGTTGAGTTGAAGTCATGTGCTCAAGTTTCTCCAACTTGGCTTACATTTAACACGAACGGGATAAAGAAAACATTGAAATAACTTGAATGGCTTGGCTTACATTTAACACGAACGGTATAAAGACAACATTGAAATAACTTGAATGGCTTGGCTTACATTTAATAGGAACAGGATAAAGAAAACATTGAATTAACTTGAATGGTTTGGCTTACATTTAACACGAACGGGATAAAGAAAACATTGAAATAACTTGAATCGCTTGGCTTACATTTAATAAGAACAGCATAAAGAAAACATTGAAAGAACTTGAATGGCTTAGCTTATATTTAACACGAACGGTATAAAGAAAACATTGAAATAACTTGAATGGCTTGGCTTACATTTAACACGAACGGTATAAAGAAAACATTGAAATAACTTGAATGGCTTGGCTTACATTTAACACGAACGGTATAAAGAAAACATTGAAATAACTTGAATGGCTTGGCTTACATTTAACACGAACGGGATAAAGGAAACATTGAAATAACTTGAATGGCTTGGCTTACATTTAACACGAACGGGATAACGAAAACAGTGAAAGAACTTGAATGGCTTGGCTTACATTTAACACCAACGATATAAAGAAAACAGTGATATAAATTTAATGCCTTGGCTTACATTTAACACGAACGGTATAAAGAAAACATTGAAATAACTTGAATGGCTAGGCTTACATTTAACACGAACGGTATAAAGAAAACATTGAAATAACTTGAATGGCTTGGCTTACATTTAACACGAACGGTATAAAGAAAACATTGAAAGAACTTGAATGGCTTGGCTTACATTTAACACGAACCGTATAAAGAAGACAGTGAAAGAACTTGGATGGATGGCACCAGTGACGTCACTAGGGTTGATGTCACCCAGTGCGGTAACTCATGGTGTCACCCCCATGCACCTCCCGTACCAGACCATACAGAATCCTTAGTAATGATTTTTGTACTAATGTTACTCGTAAATGGTAATTTCCGTATATCACTGAATGTAATGGCAATAGTAGTGACAAAAACAACTAACACAATTAAAATTACACCTCTAAATTACAGTATCAAACGCACAGCCTAAATGTATTTACATTTACACAGTTTCATGTGGTTAAAGTGAAAATTCGGTAAGAAAACAATAGAGTTCGAAGTAAAAACTTTTAAGAACTACATCAAAATTATGTTCATTTTAACGAAAAATGTTTTTGTGGTTATAACTAACTACAGGGATATTTTTATAAAAAATTATAAATTTCTGCTGAAACACTGCACAAAAATGATATAGACAGTAATTTTGATATCACACCCTATGATGGTGTCATCCTGTGCGGTTTCCGCACCCCCCTAGTGACGCCACTGGATGGCACAGAACATGAAGGCTCGAGTATTGTTGTTGAAGATATATGCTCCGCAGGGAGCTGAAAGGTAATCGTGATAATTATGGCTTATCGAAAGACTAGAGAAAAATAGACTTCAAAACTTTCTGTCTTCATGAATTCCTTGAAAGGAACACTTACATGAAATGAGCGTATTGTAGTAATGAAGGGAAAACAGACGTCTGCAACCAGACACAGAGATGTTGAAATGTAGGAAGGAGCGAAAAAAGATTCGCATCCACGCAGATAATAATGCATCGTAGACAAAATATGAAGGAATGATAATAAGTTACAATGACAAACAAAAAGAAGGGAAGAACTATTACCATACAGATAAGATGTAGAAGGAAGTGAAGGGATGTACTTCTGCGTTCAGTTCGTTAGCCATGTTGAATCTCCAGTCCATAGCCAGGATTAGGTCCACAGTATTTTTCCAAAGTCTGTGTGGCAGCCCTACAGCTCCTGCCGCAGCTCCGCGGCCTCTGGCCAGGATTGACGTCATATGTGACTGTAGACTGGGCAGTTTTGGAGAACGTGTTCAAGGCTTGGATTCTAGTTCCACTTTGACATTCATTAATGTGCGATATCCTGAGTCGATAGAAGTGGTCTAGTGATCTGCAGTGGCCAGTTCTCGTGCCGAAAAGGATGCTGTGATGGTACCTCTGAAGCTGCGGGATTGGGGCGGATCTATTGTCCACATTCCTTTCTTCCTTCCATTGGTGGGATGTACATCAATTCATACAAAACAATAAGATGTAGGAATTGAATCAGAAACCTGCAACCACACATGTAATAAGATGTATGAAGGAAGAATTAACCTCCAACAGCCGCAGAATAATAATAAGATGTAGGACAGAAAGAGAAGACGTACAACCACCAGGGTAATAATATTTTAGAAGGAAGACCGAAGACGCAGCTAGAGAGATGGATGACGTCAGCGGACTCATAGATTGACTGCTTGCATCAGGGTCAGCGAACCAGAGCTGACCAAGACCCTACTCATGGGGCCCACCTCCACGTGGTGGTCCTGGAAACAGGCTGCATCACTGCAGTCTGGCTGAGGAGTAGGGATCGAAGAGGGAAGGCAAACCCGGTCCCAAAAAATGCCGTGCTTAATTCGGATGTGTCAGCCGAAAGGTGCAAATATCGCAGCTTTGCTGTAAACGGACACAACGCAACCAACGTCCTTTTCAGGACGAAACGAGGAAGAAGAAGAAGGAAGCGAAAAACTAGAAGGAATGAATAACCACAAAACAGAGCGAGACTTACAAGAGTATCTTCATACTACACAACTGTAGTGTTATTGTTGTTGAGAGACTTACAGGGCAGTCCTTTTTTTTGCCTGGGTTAAAACCTAGCTATCAACGCAGGGTAAGACAGATAGAGGTAGACTTTGTCTCACACGAAGAGAACTATAGACAGACATGACAGAGATAAGGAAGACATATAAGGACTTTGAGCTAATGGCACGTGACAGGAGGACTTGGCAAGAGTTAATTGAAGACTCTATACACACCTTGGGGAGCTGTAGTGACATAAATGAGTATTACTGCATCGCATTAGTTCTTTTGTGTCCATTTCTCAGGCTAGCAGCTCGGGAATCCGGTCAATAGAATCTAAAGTCTACGAAACATTATTTATGCTATGCACACGGCGGTTAAAAAAAAAAAAACTATTCCTATCCAATTAATTATGCATTCTAAACTGCAAGGGGAATGAATCAAAATTTATACTTTTCTTAAAAAAAAAAAAAAATAATACCTGTGTACCTAATTTCGTTATATAATATTGTTATTTTTTGCGCTTCCAGTTATCACAACTGTCGCTGTTGATGTTAGCGTTAATATTGTTATAGCTAGTGATGGTTGTTGCGGTTTTGTTTTGTTGTTGTTTGTTTTTTTTTTTTTTTTAAGAAAAATTCCGTGTTAATCTTTCCTTGTGCGGTAAATACTTTCATGAAAAATTCATTGGGTTATATCATTTTAAATTATTATTTTTTGTAAGTATTGAACACAGTCAGCGCTTTCTTTCTCTTCTGGTATTATTCGTTTTGTCCCTCTCACGCAGGACTATTCCCTTTGTCCTTTAACCCAGTAAAACGCATTATATATATATATTTATATATATATATATATATATATATATATATATATATATATATATATACTATATAATATATATATATATTATATTATATATATATATATATATATATGAACCTAGCTGTTAACACACTGTCGTATTAATGAGTTAAATTTCAATGTTATGCTGCTAGAGGGTGCCACGGCTGCCAAACAGGTAAACATAGAAGATTTCATGACATTTCATTTTTAATGCAGTAACGCATAGATAGACGGAGGAAAGAATCATTTGCATTGTGTCCTTTTACATTGCACCAAGACAGATATTTGTATGCTTATTTTATTTTAAAATAATAAGTGGAAAAAGCATTAGTAAATTGCCATATAATTACATACACGTACTGATTGATTGTACCCATTGAAAAGCAAAGAGAAAAAAAACTACATTCCTTGAAAAGAAGTGGGAACGAATTAAAATTATTATTTCAACACTTTACACATTTTTAAAGTAACTTCGCTCATAATTAACAAAATGCGTTCCAGGCAAGATCCCAAGTCTTCTAAATGTGCTACAGATGCTGAAATGTTAAGCCGCGGACTCCGTTAATTCTTTTTCTGTCATTGTTTTTGTCATGGATTGCCACCCCTGCTTTGCAGTAGTGGTCCAAACAGTTGCCAAAACTCAAGATTATCGAAAAATGGGTATTCAAAAGTGTTTACCTTCGCACAAGATTACTCTTGGCAGAGTTGTAGATAGAAGGGTAATGACGCTTCTATCCTAAGGGAGTATCCATAAGATATCATGAACAATGCAGCATTGGCTGAGCAATAGTCTTATATCGGTCCGTCGCCTTTTATGAAGAATTAAGCAACGTTTTTAGCCCGTACAAGCCCCCAGCTGGTGTAAATCCAGCGAAATTCCCTGTATAGGGATTTGCTCTATAAATGTAAATATATGTTTAGATATATAGGTTAATAAATAAAATAGTCTTGCTCGGACGTTTGCTTTCATACGTATAATAACTGAATCAACTATGAATGTTTAGTTTTAACATAACATATAACAAATTTAATAGTCAATTAATTTTAACAGGTTAAAATAACGATGAAATGGTGATGAATTTTATATCAGGGTTAAAGTTGTCTTCCTGGAGACTTAGGTGGGGGATTTTTTTAAAAAAATGTCCTTTGCTGTTCCCTGTAACAAACAACTTAGCTTGTCTAAGTGAGTCCTGCAGCTGTGTTTTCGTCAATTCTTCTGTGATAGGGGCACTTCTTCCACAACTTGTCCGATACGGCAGGTAGTGTTGATGCTCTTCTTTTAACTCACAGCTTCGTTCCACGAACTTTTTAGACAGAATAGAAAGAACAAATGCCTCTGCTAAGTACATTTGTGGCCTTCCAATTAACAGGCGCATTGTCTCGCTGTCTACCCACCATTGTTAATCTCTCAGAATAATTAAATTCTTGAGTATGCACAGTGTAACCCAGGAAAGATGAATAGAAATCACCACTATTCTCCTGGGTATTAAACTGGGAAAATGTGTCTGGACAGGGCGAATAATGGCAAGCCTGAATTACAATTAACAAAGTACATAGATCTCACAAAATGATACTATATTCAGGCACTTGTGACGTAACCATCACTCATTACTGCTCCATTCGGAGTCTGGGGTCACCTCTGCTGTCGGTTTTCCGCACGATTAGCAAAAAACAATCACCAGCGCTTGCTGTATTGATTTATGAATATACTATTTTCATATCTTGATTCCTTAGGACTTTAGTCTTGTATTTATAAAGGTGGGCTTACTTTTTAAGGTTTAAAGTCTCCCAAATACTTCCGATCTGTCCTGGTCCTTTTAAGGTTCCAGTCTTTGTATTTAAATATGCGGGTTTACTTGTAAGTTCCAAAGTTGCTCAAATACTCGATCTGTCACTTATAATTATGGAATTCTAAGTCCGATGTCTCACTGGCTTCTGGGAGTTTGCTCATTTGATGACGCAATGCAGTCTCTGATCTGTGTCTCTGATTTTGCTAGATTTTATTTTCAGTTTCCAGTTCAAATCACAGATTGTGCTTCCGCCGACTTTTCCAATGAAATTCAATGTATATTCCGGCTCTCAAATCAAACCAATGGTTAGCTCTTTACCATTGGGTTGGGGTGTTTTAATTCATAATCTCCCCGCGTGTTTTAAAATATTACATTTTAAAATTCCATCGCGTGACCTCTTTCAATATGTCGTCATACTTCTGGTGGCATCATGTGAAACCTCACTCAACAAATCTGTGCACTGATTACCTGTTTAAATACCTTCCGCCAAGATTGTCTACCCAGACAGATTTATCTGTAATAATGATACAGGCAGGGGCCAGCGGATGCGATAATCTAGTTATCACCTGTGTATGTGAACCCCCCAGACTGATTTCTCAGACGGACAATATTGGCTTCCTTTATGTCAATCGGGCGAGATCGTCTTTGGTAAACATGCACCGTCGCTATCAAAAGGTGGTCAGACTGATTGAATTGATAAGCGTATTACCGCTGGCCGGTCTAATTACCCAGGCAGGACGTAACCTAGTCTGCTTGCGGCTTCAGAGCACAAATAATGGAAAGGCAAAATATGCCAAATAATAAGCGATGAGTGAAAGAAAAATAAAGAAAAGAAGTGACACTGCCGGAGTTGGTGAAAGAGTGAGAGAGGGGCCAAAAGTACATGTAAAAACTACAGACGTTTCGTCACAGTTTTTTTTGATGGTACTACTTGCTCGTTATTTTACATTTTCTTCTTGTTTTTCTCTTTTTTTTTTTCTGTTTAAAAAGTAAATGTTTGTTGGTGTTTTAGTTGGCGGAGGTAGTGGTAGTCTAGCTATGTGTTCAATGTCTGACAGGTTTTGCTGCAGGTCGAATTCAGTAGTGCAGGGTTCTTAACATATGAGATATTCCGCCCCAGGGAGGGTGCAGAGGGGGTACAAGGAGTGCCTTACAGAAAATGCTTTCCCATTGGATAAAATTCCAAAGTTCAGAATTAAACTATATAGTTCTGTTTTTATGTAGTATGTTTGTATGGAACGAAACCGCCGCATAGCGTACCTTTCGATGACCTGTGTGTGTGAGGCATTATCTGGAAATAATATCCCGGGGTTCTTCCGAGCTTAAGCACTGATAAACAAAAAAAAGCTGTCAGTGGCAACAGGAAAATTCTAAAATAACTTCATAGCAGAGGCAGAGACCTTGAAAACTGCAGCAGAAGTTCTAATGACAGATGACAGCACCGAGAGACCAGTTGGTTTCTTTACAGATGCATTGTCAGTAATTGCAACGCTGAAGCCAAAATAATTCAGACCTGGATGGCCTAACAGCTGTACTCTACAAACTATGTCAACGATTCAAAAGAGTTGTCATCCATTGGATCCCATCTCATTGTAACATCCTCGGCAATGAAGAGGCTGACAGATTGGCAAAGGAAGGTGGAAATCTACTTCAACCTAATACCCAAGCATACCTTTCGAAGAGGCAAAGAGTGTTATCATAATCAGATACAGAAACAAATGGGATGCAAAGCATCCAGGCCTCAAACGACATTATGCATATTACCAGCTCAGCAGAAAATAATAACTGGTAATATTCAGACTTCGCACGGGCCACAACACATTTGGAAACCATCTATTCAACAAGCTAAAAAATAAGAACTACCTATGAGTGTAACTGTAGCATAGATATAAGATTACTGCTGAACATCTGCTTCAAAGATGCCCAACATATTAGCAACAGAGAACGCTTATATGACCGTCACCAATACCGACCGTCACCAGTACCATTCCTAGAAAAACTCTAGGGAAATACAAATAGCTTTAAGCTGACCACTGCTTCCTTGGAAAATATTCAATTAGACGTCTGAGAGTGTACGAAGTAGAAAATATTCAAGTAGACGTCTGAGAGTGTACGAAGTAGAAAATATTCAAGTAGACGTCTGAGAGTGTACGAAGTAGAAAATATTCAAGTAGACGTCTGAGAGTGTACGAAGTAGAAAATATTCAAGTAGACGTCTGAGAGTGTACGAAGTAGAAAATATTCAAGTAGACGTCTGAGAGTGTACGAAGTAGAAAATATTCAAGTAGACGTCTGAGAGTGTACGAAGTAGAAAATATTCAAGTAGACGTCTGAGAGTTGTACGAAGTAGAAAATATTCAAGTAGACGTCTGAGAGTGTACGAAGTAGAAAATATTCAAGTAGACGTCTGAGAGTGTACGAAGTAGAAAATATTCAAGTAGACGTCTGAGAGTGTACGAAGTAGAAAATATTCAAGCAGACGTCTGAGAGTGTATGAAGTAGAAAATATTCAAGTAGACGTCTGAGAATGTATGAAGAAGAAAATATTCAAATAGACGTCTGAGAGTGTATGAAGTAGAAAATATTCAAGTAGACGTCTGAGAGTGTACGAAGTAGAAAATATTCAAGTAGACGTCTGAGAGTGTATGAAGTAGAAAATATTCAAGTAGACGTCTGAGAGTGTATGAAGTAGAAAATATTCAAGTAAGTGAGGTGTAGAAGTAGAAAATATTCAAGTAGACGTCTGAGAGTGTATGAAGTAGAAAATATTCAAAAGTAGACGTCTGAGAGTGTACGAAGTAAAAAATATTCACGTAGAGAGAGTGTGATGAAGAGAAAATATTCAAGTAGACGTCTGAGAGTGTATGAAGTCCAAGTACGAAGTGATTCGATGTAGAAAAATATTCAAGTAGAACGTCTGAGAGTGTATGAAGTAGAAAAAATTATTCAAGAGTGTATGAAGACGACGTCTGAGTGTGTACGAAGTAGAAAATATTCAAGTAGACGTCTGAGAGTGTAAGAAGTAGAAAATATTCAAGTAGACGTCTGAGAGTGTACGAAGTAAAAAATATTCAAGTAGACGTCTGAGAGTGTATGAAGAAGAAAATATTCAAATAGACGTCTGAGAGTGTATGAAGTAGAAAATATTCAAGTAGACGTCTGAGAGTGTACGAAGTAGAAAATATTCAAGTAGACGTCTGAGAGTGTAT
Source organism: Oreohelix idahoensis (assembly GCA_024509875.1). Classification (NCBI taxonomy): domain Eukaryota; kingdom Metazoa; phylum Mollusca; class Gastropoda; order Stylommatophora; family Oreohelicidae; genus Oreohelix; species Oreohelix idahoensis. The sequence continues at coordinate 17,403 of JAMPIV010011885.1, forward strand.
GAAGTAGAAAATATTCAAGTAGACGTCTGAGAGTGTACGAGAAAAATATCGTAGACGTCTAGTGAACGAAGTAGAAAATATTCAAGTAGACGTCTGAGAGTGTAACGAAGAAAAAGAAGTTAGAAGTTAGAAAAATATTCAAGTAGACGTGCCTGAGAGTTTGTACGAAGTTAGAAAGATAGTCAAGTATACATCTGAGAGTGTAAGAATTAGAAGCCATTCAAGTGACGTCTAACGGAAGTAGAAAATATTTAGATAGTGTACATTCAAGTTAGGACGGTCTGGAGTACGAAGTAAAAGAATAGAAGTAAATAACCACCACCCTCACTTTGGTATTAGCCTTCTTCTTCCTGTCCCGAGGTCAATATCATTTCATCCGTATTCAGTTTCCTCCTGTCAACCCCTTTCTGCCTTCTTTCGTACGGTCCATGGATATCAGAATCATGAATTGAAATGTCAAGTCAGACCAATTGTATGGCTATCAACTATGGAGAACAACAAAAACAATAACCAAAATGCTATTGACTTGAGTAGAATAGAAGGATTGAAGCGGTATAGCAAGATCACTAACGTTTAGTTGGTGACAAGCGCCAGTCAAACAAGATGTTAGAACAAAAAGACGCTGGAGATGGATAGGACACACACTGGGGAAACCTGTTGAAAGCATTACGAAGTAGTCCTTGTTGTTTAATAAAAAAAAAAGACGCATCAAAAGTGAGGAATGCAGTCAGCGACCCATAGCTTGACTGCCTGCGTCAGGGTCAGCGAACCAGAGCTGACCAAGACCCTACTCCACCTCCACGTGGTGGTCCTGGAAATAGAGTGCATCACTGCAGTCTGGCTGAGGAGTAGGGATTAAAGAGGGAAGGCAAACCCGGTCCCAAAAAATGCCGTGCGGAAGTCAGATGTGTCGGCCGAAAGGCGCAAATACCGCAGCGTCGGTGTAAACGGACACAACGCAACCAACGTCCTTTTCAGGACGAACGAGGAAGGAAGAAGAAGAAGTTTAATCCCCAGGGCGATGAAGATAATGATAGATAACATCTTAATTACGTCGTGTTGTTTCTTTTATCAGTGTGGAAAACGACGAGAGGGCATATGCATGAAGTTCACTCGATGTGGTGGTGTGAGGACAAAAATGTTTAAGAATCCCTGCCGTAGTATATCCCAATCCTTGCCGTAATACAATACTTTCACTCTGTCTGTTGCGTATTAACACCTCGGACGAGGACCATACTTGAACATCACAAAAATTGAGGTTCAGAGGTGTTTTTAGGGTAAGCGACCAGAGCACTTCCAGAGCGTGAGGGGTCCAATCTTATCAATATTACAGTACCCTTAAGTAGGACCAAACAAAACTAGTCAACGTACAGACAGTTAGGTAATTGTAGGGCCCCTAGCAGTTACTGCTAGAGACTTCACTATACTAATCCTCAGCTTTATGAGGTGGGATGACAGATTCCCACCCTCGCTGCCTTTGCCTTCCCCAACTCAAGAAGCAGAGCCAGGTACCCACTTACAGCTGATGTGGTCTTGGGCGCGTGATGCTACCAGGATTGTTTCGAAGCCAGTAACTTAGCTTGGAGAAGCAAGCGCAGTACAAACACTATCTATATTAAACACTAGCTGGATATCATAATTTACATAATTCATTATTGTTTTCTGTCATAAATTCAGGATATTTGTTTGAGATGGAAAAGACCTTGCCTGGTTAAAACAATGGCAAACAATTTACGTTTAATAAAAAAATTTTTTAAATCTCTACGTTTCCTTAACGTTTCCTTTATGTTTTATCCCATAACAAAGTTTTTATTTGCTTCTTTCAGACAAACCCTCTTTGGGATCATTAAAATTATATCGATCTGTTGTGGGCATGTTTACATGCCCTATTGGAAATTACACACTGTGTATGTTCGGTACATCAATATTGGAAAATATGTCGCAACGTCTTATTCTGTGGTCCTTGGCCGCTGATTGACAAAGCAAATGACGATCTTCACGCATGGGAGCGTCTTGTGGGGCAGCAACAAACAGTTTCCACTTTGCTCGATCAGCAGTCATCTTTCGTATGGTGCCCCAGCTCTGGTTCGTGCATTCTTTGCATTTCTGCCTGCACAGTTCTCCGCCAGGTAGCTTTTAGAGAAACGAATTAATTAGTCATTTAAATAATGATTTGTCAAGGAAGAAAAAATGTCCTGGCGGGATGTTATATCTGTCAGTAAAAAAGAAGTTTCAACCCCATGTACTTCCGGGGGGTGGTGGGGGGGGGGGGGGGGGGGGGGGGGGGGGGGGGGGGTGGGGGGGTGGGGGGGGGGGGGGGGGGGGGGGGGGGGGGGAGGGGGGTGTGGGGGGGGGGGGGGGGGGGGGGCGGGGGGGGGGCGCTCTGAGGAAGCAAAGAAAGAATAGAACTACTGCTCCCTCAGACATGTCCGTAAGAGCCGACAAGTATGAGATTGTGCATGGTGCTTTGCTGGCAAACTCCTCATGTAAAAAATTAGGTCAGTATAGAATGATATAACATTGAATGAGGCAATATATCGTGAAGGGCAAACGATCAATTGAATATATGTTAAAAAGAGTATCTCTTCTTGTTAGCCAGGTACTCCTATATTCGAGTGGGGACCGGTTAGCAAGTGTTTAGAGCGCCTGCCCGTTCGCGGTAAAAAGTTACCAGTTTCCGGGTTCAAAACCTTGTATTTGTCACGCTCTAGACTACCCAGCTGTAAATGAGTACCTGAAGGCAAAAGCAGCAAGAAAGAGAACTAGTCCACCCGGACCTTATAAAGCTGAACCAAGTGTGTGTGAAGTGGGTAACACTTGACTCCCCTTACGGCTGGCTATCTGGTTCGAAACTACCTTTATCTTTTTTAAAACTCACTTTTCAAATTATTCGTACCTCCGTTGTCCTATATATTAAGCCGCTTGTCTAAAAATTAAATTGAACCTAACACCGTGTCTGTTCATTCACATCAATGGTTCATACATTTTCTCGGCATGACCAGTTCATTCAACTCGTTCCGAATCAGATGCATAGTGTCAGTTAAATTTCACGCAAAAGCATTTGCAGTTCAGCTTACCTCTATAATAATTAAATTTCCCTGTTTATCTCTCATGATCGAATGCTGTAACTGCTAGTATTTTGTTTTGTTTTTTAATATATCTAATGTTACAGTGTGCTGACATAACAATATCGCAGGTTCTTGCGTGAATAAATAAGGATTACAGTAAAAGAGGTGAGCGAGAAAAGACAATCTATCTGCGCAAGGACCAACCCTGGGAATTAAAGATACTTGGTTTTTTAATTTTTATTTTGGTTGTGTGGTTTTTTTTTTTTTTTTTTTGGTTTTTTGTTTTTGGTCTCCTTCTGCCATTCTCTCTTTCTACAGGTCAAGAGGTCACTGTAATCACCAGGATGATAGTCAACTCTATTAAGGTGACCCTAATTTTCTCATGAGTTACAATGTACTAGAATGTATACTCCTCTAATGAGATTCACAGATCAATTCTAGTTCTACTTTTATCCTCACCATTTCTTGTTGTTTTGCCTTCTAAGAGACCGTACTTTAGTCTGATGTGGTTCCTGGTTTCACGTTTCTAGTTCGTTCGATTTCAAGCGGTACCACTCTCGCAGATAAAACAGAAAGCTAATCATGTCTCTGACCNAAATTTTGTGANATGTACTTCATGAGGATGGTCATCGCTAGATAATTTAAAATGTATCAACAGATCAATATTACTGCCTTAACTGCAACAACGTCGTACTCCCATCATTAACCTCATAGAATTACCTGGAGGTTCTGCGAGGAGACAAAAGACATCATAAGGTTGCTGCTAACTCAGGCATTCCGTAAGAGATGAGTAAATAGAGGATCTGTATTTGACAGTACCTCATCATGAAAAATAAACTTTTAAAGAAACAATAATAGCAACAAAAAAAATCTTCTGTGACGAAGTCTTCCGCCAAAGGTTAACTGCAGGAGTGGTGGTTGCTCTACTCAAGCAGATAATATCTCATTTCTTAAAGTTACTATATCATTGTCTTATTAAGAGGTACTGCACGGCTCAAACAGCTCAGACCTCAATATTGATCAGCGTTGTATTTTGTGCCTCTGCTTGTCTCAGACAGTTCATACTGATTTATGAAAAGGGATTCTTCAGCCGCTGATCTCGTATATTAGCATTAAATAACGATTCTCAGACAATCCATATCACATATTTTTAGTATCTATATCTATGAAGAGTAGTGTATTATAGATAACCTTACTTGCTACCACATATCTATATATCTCAGTCAGAATTATTCTGGAATAGTGTGATGCTACGTTATGTGTCTAGGGTATGAGTATGGTGAAGTGTAAGTCACAACAACAGACAGATAAACAATTTAATTTAATCCACTACTCTTGACAACACTGTGACACTCACATACATATAACACTCTACAAAGATATCTTAAAAGAGTCACTGATGAACTTTCAAATAACAATATGTATTCATTACTGGCATGAATGAATATGTGTCCTGATTCAACTACAAGGGAACCAGGAATCACAATCAATTTAAATTACAAGTTATGTACAGAATGTAATTAATATGAATATTGTAGTGACATATATTAGTACAAATGTTCTATGTGTGTCAGTTGTGTAGTAGTAAAATGAGGTAATACTGGTTTTGTTTTGTTCAAGCTCTGTTGGTATTGGTCATCATGACTTCAATAGTTTGTCTTTAGGGACTATTATTGGAGATGTTCACAGTTCCTGATTTTAAGACAAGTAAATTTCCCTCTGAATGGTATTTTTATAAAGTTATTTCAAGATGAGGGGACATAATGTTGAGCTCAGCTGGCCAACTCTGCTTATCTTGAGTGATGGCGGCAGGAGAGGACTCCTCTGCTCGAATTCTCTTCTGGGCTCTGGAGACACCTCACTGATAGCTAAAAGGACCAAGGAGTATGCTGTCCGACACTGGATTCAGCAAATCTCTGACCAGATGCTGCTCAGTACCATCAAGACCACTGTCCCTGAAATCAAGAAGGATGTACCTTCTACTTCATAACTAATTTATATTCTCTTTTACACTGATCACAATACAGCACAAACATTGCGTTCAGAGCGTTAGGCCAACAGTCAGCTTCATCTGAAATACTTTATACCAGCATTACCATCCTTAATGGTCACTACGCCTCTGCACTTCCAGCATTATTTCTTTCTAGTCAATCATCCAGGTGTCAGTGTACTATTTGGCCATTCCATGCCGTTTGACTTTTCTCCGACACCCTCTGTTCAGGCTGGAGCATTTTAGGCTTTACCTCACGTTTGCCCCTGAACTACACATATATATACAGGCATAAATCAACAATTCACATTCAATTTTCATTAAAAGATATTAAATGGTTCAAGCTTACCACAATTCATACGAATAACACAGATACGTTGATTAGCAATGAATTCTGGCACAAACTGGCACAAATTTCCTTCTGCTTATCTTCCAGGCTTTTAATTTAGCCAAATATATGCTGGCTTCAACGCACTGATGCTTTATCAAGCTATTTTAAACAAATGGTCTCGAACTAACGCTCCCAAGTGTGTATATCAGCGAGACTGGCCAATGAGCCACGTTTCGACAAGTGTTTGAAAAAATGTTATCTTTTCCCGTCTCCCCTAACAACCAAGATAGTATTTATAGCCCGACCAATCGTGGTTAGGCTTTCATTTGTTGCGCTCCAATCAATTTGAAGTTTACATGGTAGGCTATTTCTGTAACGTAAATTTTTTTCAAACACGTTAAAAAAAAATCTTATGAGCAGAAATGATTTTATGCTGTCAGGCACCCCCAATATTTTATTTTGGGTATAATTTATTAATTCCTGGACTATTTGCGTAACGTTTTACATATTATTTGTCAGCAAGCCCTAAGGAACCCAAAAATACTAATTTAAAGGAGCTACGTGGCTGCGTTCAAAATATGCAATTTCTTCTACCTCCTGTTTGGAAGATGTGCTGTCTGGGTACTGTTATGTGTTCAAACGTAAACCCATCTATTGTTATCTTTTCTAATAAGAGTCTGTTATGATTTATAAACCTAACTCTGGGAAAGGGTAGTGTATTTTATCACTGTCCGTCTGAAAAAGTTAGTGCTTGTAGACTTACACGCGTGATGCCAGCATTTGTATATCGCGCGTCGCGTGTTGCATGCGTTCCTGATTTCCAGCCCTCCCCTCTCGCCATCCTTTTGTCCATCTGTTCGTTCGTTTTGGTAACGTAATATAATTAATGTTAGGATTAATTTAGGTCATTACGCAGTACATCTCAATGTTTTTCTTAGAAATGCAGCACACGTTTCATTGAAGAAAGCGGGTATAATACAGTAAGCTTTTACTATCAACGTGAAAGCGTTACAATTTGCAGACGAAGCAGAAAACAAGGGGGATTTCGAGTACATTCCTTGTGACAGCAATGTCATTTTACCATTGCTCTTCTCTTTATTAATTTTATTTGTTAGGCTTCATATTTACCTAATAATTTATATATGTGGATTAGAATATTTCATGACAGTTACATTATATTACTGCAGGGAAGAATTGTGAACAGACCTGCCTATTTTCTATACTGTGATGAAATCAAGCGTCCATCGCTGTTTCGTCATTTAGTGTTACTGCACTTCTCAGACAACTCAATTCATTTTTCTAAAAGTTTCTTCGTAATTGTTTTATTTAGCATAACTAAATTTCTCAGACAACTCATATCTTCTCGGCGCATATCTTATTCCTCCATCAATGATTTCTTTAATTTCACAACACCTCTCAGACAGCTCTTATCTCATGTCTGAAAACTTTCTTCATCGGGCATTATTCAGTGCCACTGTTTGACTATCACATCGCATAATTGATAAGAATATTCGAGTCATAATTTGTTCATCACCAGGTATGATGTTCTGTTATGTGAGCCTTGGAATCGTATGGCAGTTGTGATTTTGATATTTCTTACTCGTGTTTCAAGTGCCTCTACCACAATTTTTATCCTTCTGCAACCATATTGTTCAATACTTTAATTATATCACTGTTAATTCAGCGACCAGCACTGATATGTAATCTTGCTTCATCTGGCCTTCATTCACTGTTTTCATGTTTATCTCCATTTTATATTTACTGCAAGCGTTGTTTACAGTGTGTACGTTTTAATGATTTTATTCTCAGTATCCATACATGGAGCGAACTGTTGTAAAGCGGGAAAAATAATAAAATAATCATAAATTGGTTTTGTATTTTGTGTGTTTCTTTGTGAATTATGTCTTAGAATCAAGAAATGAGAGAAGCGACAAACTGATCGAGTGGGCAAGAACACATGAAATGATAAAAGGAAACACCTGGTTTAGAAGCATTGGACGTAAAATTAAACCCGGGAAATTATGTTCGTAATCAAAATGTCCATATTATTATCTTCTTCTTTAAGTACCGTGCCTGTTGATGTAGGTGATCATGTCTCTCCACAACTTGCTGTCCCCAGTACTATTTATCAGTTATGTTGTTGACTTGTTTACATATCGTGATGTGAAACTGTGCAGATCTTCTCTCTTTGTTGTCCTCTATATCTTTTTCTTTCAATTTAGTGTGTTTGAAAGGATATACTTCAGCTTTCTATTTGTCGTTTCTTAACATATTTAGATCAAATCTTAAACTAGTCTACAAACTGTGTCCAAAGTCTTAAATACAAACTTAGTCAGAATCGGCTCAGTTCTTCTTGAGTTGTTTATAACTACAGACAGACGGACACCGTAACAAAGTAAAATTCGTAGCGCTTTTTTTTATTTTTTTATTTTTTTTGGTTGCATTTGGGAACGCCATATACGTGTGTTATGTGTTGAAAGGTCTCGTCAAGCCGGGGTGTTATATTGTTGTTCTGAAGAATGAATAAATTTTCCTATTTTAACACTCTTTGTTAACTTGACACGCCCGTTGTTTGGATGTTTCAAACCTTTGAGGCTCCACTCCAGCCTTTTTATCCCGGAGGAAACCTTGAAATCATTTTCAGGTCTTAGGGAACCCTGCATAAAAATTTTTGTATCTACAGCTCATGGTACCTTAATGTGAATTAGTTTGTAGCGTTAGTTGTAAATATAATAATCCAATAAAAATCGGTTTTTTTTCTGTGGATCTCTTTATTTTGGCCAGTTTATAAGCCTACTCTTTTTATGTGGTTCACCATCCTGACCATGGATATAAACTCTAACGCAAGTCAGCAGTGTAGGTAGAAAAACTTCACTTTTTCATATATATTTTTAAAATATATCCTACTTGATTTTTTTTAACCTTACCCAAGTAGGCCTAAAAGACTTATCATAAAATTCTGCTCTACAATATGCTAATGAAATATGGTATGTGCAAGATTGAACACGGTCCTATTGCACACTGCCATACGCGGCTGCTCGGTCACTGCCCACCATTGCGAGCTCTAACATTTTCAAAGATCAGAAAACGACGTTTATTTATTTATTTTATTTTTATAAATTACTATCTCTGCCGGAACCCCTGTGTAATGAAGTCTGAATCATATCTCGGCATCATTCAAAATTTATCACCGCGCAAACCCCGTGGATGTAAATGACCAATAAAACGCAGCTTGGTATAAATAGTGTCGGAAGATACGCTAGACATGGAGGAAACAAAAGTGTAGATGTTGATGATATTTCGGAAGGCAGTGTGCAAATAATCATGGAGTACCTGGATAAAGAAAGACCCAATTCGATAATAGGGATCATTAGCCTTAGGTAGATAGCAATAGATTTACTGGATGTGTTGTAGAGCCGAAGTTATTATGAATAGAAGACAGTGGAGCATGAACCATGTTGTGTTTTTCCCTGTTTCGGCTTCTCCAGTGAATAGCCGGATAGGCTATAGGATAAAGTGGATAGGCACGGTGATAGAGCTCATTCATATGAGTAAAATAAGCCTAAGATGGAGGAAATCGGTGCAGAAAGAAGGATTCCAGAACTATTTTAGATTTACTATCTAAGCACACCTTGCCTTGCCTACACGATTTTGAATGCATGTAAACGTACTTTGGGCTAGTTGTCATCTCGTATATCCGCAAGTCCACTATATAAGAGGAGAGAACGTATGACACAGACACACTCGCCGCCTAATTCAAACTACAGACACAGAGCACAGCATTTATATCACCTCCGTTGCCATCTGCAGAAGTATGAGCAGACTGGGTAACCATTGAAAGCCTGTCTGTGATTGAGGGTAAGCGAGATGTTAATTAAATATATATATGTAAACATATTATCAATGTGGGTTTAAGGTAATATTGGTATGTGTAGAATCATTGTGTTATTTCTGGAGGAAAACCTGAAGTGTGTAGTTTTGGTTTAATTGTATTAAATCAGTAGAACGAATGGATTGAGCTAGTTGTTTGTGAAAGCATTTTAAAGAAATTATGCTTACTGGAAAGGACTATCCAAACTGGAAGAAAGAATGACTGTAACAAATTGATTTTCTGCTTTATGTGATATATGACACAATGATTACCATAAGGCCTATATGATTTTAAAGAAGCAAATCATGGACAAAAGTGTAACAAGTGAGTTACTGAACTATTGTGCTACAACTTGAACGAATTGTGTTATTCTTGACTTACTATGTCTCTTGTGATTAACCACAGCTTGTCTGAACTGTCTCATTATACCTCCTGACTGGCTAAGGAGACAATGAGCGATACTACGTAGGTTGTATATTATGTTTCAGGTTATATCCTGCCCTGAGGGTCATACAAAACCTATAGTGACCAAGTCAGCAAATAGATGTTCGGGAGCCGCGCTGGTGTAATGGCTTCGGCGTTGTACTGGCGACCAGGTGTTCATGGTTCAAACCCGGGCGTCGGCGTTTGAAGAAATGTTTACGGTCGGAAATTTGACTGAATAGCCTGAACGGCTCCTGTGATAAACCCTCTGTGGATGGGAAGGAGCGAAGCTCCTGACCGGGTTGGAAGGAAAGTCCTCAGGTTCCCCAACCTCGCAATGACATGTCATTGGGCCGAAGGGCTGAAAGCCTAAGTGCCGCTAAGAAAGCACAAAAATAGAGACAGATTCCATCAGGAAGCAAGAAAACAGTGAATATGAACTATATTAGTTTTGAGACATTAACTGTAAATGTGTTATGTATATATGAAAGTGACCCATAATTTATTTTACAATCAATTGAATTTTATTTGAAAATTAACAAAGAACAAAGAAGAAAAGATCTTGGATAGAAATACATTATAAATTGTACCCAGCGTCTTCAGTGAATTATTTAAAGTTGGTTCAAAGTTTTTGTTGTGTAGTTTATTACCCCTAGCAGAGTCATTGTCTAAGGTTAGTCTGGAGAGGAGCCCATAGGAATCCAAGATAGTACATTACCATCTCATCTAGGAACCTATACAGCTTGACTATACCTTTCATGTCGATACAGCATTACTCTTTTCAGAGAATAGGGTATTTCTTGTAAGACCAGTCTCTTATCTGGCACTATCCTGGTATCATCTGGTACATCTATTTGTCCAGGATAATATCACATCATTATATCTTTCCTCTCGCTACACCCTAGTGATCTCTCGCGGAACTCTTGGTTTCCGTAGAACCCCGGTTGAGAAATCCTGCTCTAATCACTACGTTGTCTCCATCGTAGACAACTGAAACTTTGCACGAAGCTTCCTTTCTTGATACACTTTAATTTTCCAAGTTTTGATCGGTACTAGCTCAGCCGATATTTATATAATAATTTTAAAAAATTTATAATAAAGTAGAAGTAACTCTATACGCCAAAGAATTTTATTATACGAGAAGTATAGAATAGCGAAAACAGACTGTGTTTAAAGGAGCAATTTTGGGATGATAAATGGTAATGTATTATTAAATAAACTAGCAATAACCCGTCAAAATTGACAGGTTTTTAATTATAATGTGTTGTTTCTGTTACATGTATTACAGAGTTACATTTTAAGGTTATTTTTTAAGAAAATGATGAGTTCATTCCGTTTCCCGAAGGAAACTGGACCGAAGAGTATCTTGATTGTCTGTTGATTTAATCTGCATCTCCGCACCTTCCTGTCTCCAGTTAATGTACTGTTTATCAATTGTGTTGTTGGCTTCTTTCCATAATGAAACTGTTCATGCACACCGTCATTTGCGCACTTTTCTATTTTCGGGAGCAAATGACGGTGTGCATGTTGTGACCGACCGACGTACTTAAGGCGGGAATTATGTTATTGGATGAGTTTCATTTTAAATAAATGAGTTTGTGTTTTAAATGTAGCTTTAGTAATGACGAGGGCTAGGATTTTGATGGTTTTTTTTTTTTTTTTGGCTTAATCAAAACGTTGTCCGGTTGACTATAAATGTGTTTCATAAAAACTAAGCTGATTTAGGAGGCTTTGTTAAAGCATTAATTTTTTTTTTTTTTTTTTTTTTTTTTTTTTTTTGTTGCCATTTCTGGCATGTTATGGTATTTTTTGAGATTTTTCGGTCATTTTACCGCATTGTTTTTTTTTCAGTCATTATTTTGCATATTTGGGCATTTTCAATAATAAAATAGGCATTTCTTTTAGTGTTTTTTAACTTATTATTTTTTTTTAAAAACAAATTACTTCCCTTTTCCCCGTGCTGTTTAATCATTTTCTCTAAATCCCTGAAAACAAATGTTGCTGGTAGATGTTCCTAAATAGTGAGTGACTTAGTGTGAATGGAGACGTGGGAAAGGCTGTGCAAAAGATAATTGAGCAAGTTTTGAAATAAAAATGTGGGATATGAGAAGCTATGCTTAATTTTACACTTTTCTCTTGGTGAATTTTTAGCAGACTTCCAAACAACTGACGTAGCTTATTTCAAGGATGCTACTGTGACGCCAGTAGTAGTGGAAAGGAGATGTTCAGTGTTGGCACACAATAGAACGTGATTCTATTTTGAGAATCTATTAACGAGATCACAAGACCTTTTATATTTGGACATGCGCCCTAATATAACCGATGGACGCTGTGTCTAGGTTAATCGGTGCTCGCTTCGCCAAAACGAATTTTTTTTTAATTGTGAAAATCTGCACCTGGTTTTCATTGTGCATTGTAATACTTAATTCATTAAATAAAAATTTTTAGTTTGCCATAGAAACTGTAAAAATATATTCAGTTGTTATTACATGTCTTGTGTGTGTTTTTTTTCTTTTTAAATAAGGAATTATTTTTTTAATAAAAATAAAATTTTAAGTTTGGCACAGAAACTGTGAAAATTATAATTTGCATTTTTAAGGATATGTGTGTGTGTGCGCGCGCGTGCGTGCGCGTGCGTGTGTGTGTATGTGTGTGGTTAATAAAATAAACTTTCAGTTTGAGACAGAAAATGTAAAAAAAAAAAAAAATGAAGTTATATTTTTAGGTCTTCTCCCTGTTTTGTTTTATTGGTCATTTTGTTGTTGGTTAGTAACATTAAAAAAATATCAGTTTGGCACAACAACAAACTAAATGATATTTTAGATTCTTTTTGTGTTGTTTTATGCCTTTCATTTTCTTCCTTCAATAATTTTATAGGGCATTTTTGGGTCATAAATGCATTTTTTATAGATCATTTTCTATCAATTTTTAGGTAATTAAAATCTTAATCCTAGTAGAAACCAACTTTTAAAGGAGCTTTTCTTTAGGCATTTAAACTTATACACATATGTTTAGTGCGTTTAACTATAAAGTAAACTGGTTTCTGAAACGTATCATGCATTTACTGGTTCGATCCTTACTGTCTCTGTAATTTGCCAAACCATCGTTAAGTAGCTACCTCATTTTTTTCTTGCAGTAGCATCCACTGTCTTCTGGTTATACTAGCCCTACCAACATTATAGTTTAGCAAACCGTAAATTATTCTATGTGACTACAGTAATGTCATTAGCCTATTCCTGGATATTGTTTTATACACCCATGCGTGAGTTCAAATAGCACTAACTTAAACACCAATAACCAGACACTGAACATCCCTGCTGACAAAACACCTTTGTCGCGGGAATATTTCATTCATGGGAATAACTGGTGCTTCCGTTACTAGATTTCACAACCAGATCAGATTGCACTGGTTTATGTCTTCTATACAGGATGTCTGGTACGGTTAGTTACTTAGCACCAAAAGTAGTTAATGTAACGGAAGTGAACTATATAAACCTATCTTTGAGCTGAAATATCATCATCATCCCTGTTCACCCCCTAAGGATTATAGAAGCCACAGTTAGCTCTATATAACAAAAACTCCAAGTATTTGTTGCTTAAAATGCCATTTTATTAAACGCTTTTTTTACCTGGGGTATTCTGCCTTTCATCTCTCTGGTGCATCTTCCATTTAATGCTAAATGTGCCCAGGTATTAGAATCTATTGACTTGTTTTAAAATTGCCCCATTTACTTTGATGGTACATTCTGGAGAAATCATTTTCTTTGAGATTAACATTATGTATGTCTTTTCACTTTGTAGGCTAAATCCTTCTTGTTTACTTTCTCTCATTATTGTATCATACATTGTCTCTAACTCTTTTTTTCACTTGTTGATATTAGGACACCATCATCAGCACATCCTAAGTTGATTATATCATGTGGACCCACTGACATTCCTGACATGTCCTCTAGGGATCCCATTATCCCTTTACTACACACATTGAACAAATCATGTTGCAGCGCACATCCCTGCTTAACTCCCTATTTTATCTGCTGAAACATCTTTCTTTGGCTGCCAATTTTTATAGCTGCTGTTTATTTCCAGTGCATATTCTTTATTATTCTCAGGTTTTTGCGGTCGCTCTTTATACTTTATAAAATTTGATAATTTTCTCATGTTTCATCTTGCCAAATGCTTTATTGTAGTCTATTAAGCCCACGTTTTAAATCATGCTAAAACAATTACACGGTAGAACGATTTAGATAATTTGATTTGAGACCTGGTGTTTATCATCTTTCTCATCATCATCATTTTACTTCTAGCTCCATGTGGAGCATGTAGCCACCACTGCTGCTGGTTGACTTTCTGGAAGACTACAATAAGTATTCACATGCACTCTTACAGCAGTGGTTTCTGTATCAATTTGTTCTACATGATGAGGTTGCCAGTCACGTGCACAATCTGATATTAGTTGCCTTATACGACATGCTCCAGTAGGTTATAATAAACTATAAGCGACAAACTCTCATTGTCTCTCGTGTACACTGTCTAATGCACATGATATTAAATGTGTCTAGTAAATATACAGGACATTGCGCTATAAATGGGAAGATAACATCAAAAGATGAACAGGAAAGGGTCTGTCTATGCGCACATCCAGTGCCGGATTTACATATGGACTGAGCGGGCTGCAGCCCAGGGCCTCATAATCTAGGGGTGGGGGGGAGGGGGGGCCTCTACCTCCTGCCACAAAAAAAAATTAAAAATTTATCATTAATTTTATTCCATTTGTAATTATAAAAATCAGGGGCGTACCTAAGCCAAAAATGTGTAAGCACAAATCCAAAATTCAGGAATACATTTGTGACGACATGGACGATCTCTATCGGTCTCTCCGGCAGTATCGGTACATTTGGGTACTGATTTTCATTAGGTGCTGTCAATTATCGCACTTTTCTTTCTTTCTTTCTTTATTTTTCTGCTAAGTAGCAGATATTTGATTTTATCAAATCACCCTGTAGGTGATAAATATCACATTTGCATGGAGTGCTACCCAGATTTGTGGTTATAGGCGCGGCAGATTAACACGTACATCGGTCAGCTCTATCTGCTTAAATCACCGATAAGACACGGAGTTTGCGTACTCATACGACAGATAACGAGATTACTGTCTGTGTGACACCTGTGGGCAGACAAGTGTGATATAATCGTTTCCGGTCACTTGGTTAAAAGTAATCATGGATTTATTACATTTTAGACAATATGAGTCTACAAATGTGTTTGTGAGAGTGTATGCAAGACATCATATTACTATATATGGGAGACGTGACCTTTTGCAAAATTTTTCCATGTAGGAAATATTTTGAAAGTGCCACACCCGACATGTTTGAAATGATTGGATCTTTCTGATTAGATTCATAACAACATTGAGGGGGAATATAGGCTGACCATTTCGCAGTTTTATCTCACTGTGAATTTCAAGCTCGCCAAGACCTCAGACCTCGCCAGAGTGAAGACTAGATTCATAATTCCTATTTGTTAACCGGACCTTTTATTGGAGAACCAGATAAGACTTACAAAGCACAGAAAATCTTTTTCAAATTTTAATAAGGAACACCGGGACTATGAAACTGAAAACACACGGAGTCAGAAGGGGCAATCTATTGTAAAATTAAAGACATCCCAGACGCGTGTAAGAGAACAATTCGTCTCTTTTATTCATCTGAGCAAACAAGTCTGTAGCCAGGATTGGCGTAAGTTGTGATTTACATTTCATATTTTATTACTAACATGTGAACTAACATATATATGTATATATTACCATGTGAAATTTAATGTGTTAAACTCGCTATTGGATGTCAAAGTCATTTGGGGCTGGCAACCTCAGTATCTAGAATGATGATTCATAAACCACCACTGCAAGGCTGGTGATTGCTTTATTGATAGTTTGGTAATGATAACTAAAAGCACAAAGTATTTCCAGGTTCCCTATGGAGCAGGGAGGGAAAGATGAAAGAATTGATGTGCATTCTAAGAATAAGACTTACATTTTCAAAGCAGTGTAAATGTCCCTATAAACATATTCACTTTAAAATTAATGTAAGTTTTCAAGCTTTAAACCAGTGTAAATGTCTATGTGAAAATATTCATTTTAAATTAATAGAAGTTTCAACCTTTTCCATAAGTGTAAGTATAAAGGAAACATAAATGAATTTATATTGTGAACACTTTTCAAACAGTTCAGATGTAAATGTAAAACATATTATATCTGTACATATAACCTGTTCATTTAAATATAATGTAAAGCTAAAGCTATTCAGTTTAAATGTAAAGGAAGTTTTATCCCGAGGGATTAAATTTAATTCTCATCGCGGGTAAATTCTGTCATGGTAGAATAGAAGTGTGTGTGTGGGGGGGACATAACTGTGTCAGAAAAACGCCATACTAAGGAGAGCGTTTCGTTTCTATTTCTATTACCAGTTATTGGTGGTACCAGCAGAAAGTACTATCTCTGGAACCAAGTGAAGGTAGAAGTTGACTGACGTTTTGCGAGACGCCATCATAAGAGGGTCTTATAGACAGACGCAGAACCAACTTAGACGTTACTCCTTGAACGTTCTGGGAACGTGCGGCGCCTGAACTTTGACCAGATACGAGCGAGAGCAGAGAGGAAGGAACTGGCCCAGCGGGAGAAGAAACTACCATTGGCATCTAAGTGAAAATATCCGCTGCCAAAAGTGACCTCCTTTATTCAGCTAAATCCCATCCAAATGATGAAACCTTTTCCAAAACTATTCAAATTATTTTCCAACTGTTAAAACTTAAAGTGATTATTAAATTTTGTTATTTGTAGTGTTACAAATTTAACTTCGATTCAATCCTTTTAAATGTACTACATGTTTGTCTCCGTCAAAGTTACTAAACACACACTCTAAACAGATATATATATATATATATATATATATATATATATATATATATATATATATATATATATATATATATATATATATATATATATATATATACACACACAAGAAGACACGGTGTACATGTCACATTAATTTTCTCAAGAACTGTCTCCGTGCTAGGGTTATTCCCAAAGAGTTTGTCTCTAGCTTCCATCTTTCGGCTGGACTTCCTCATCCTGCTGACCAGCACCGCTTACAACAAGTTGAGAAGAAATGTTCCTTCCAACGTATGAGGTGCGTCATTGCTATACATAAACGCCAGCTGACTGAATTTGAACTTTCCAAATCCAACCTTACTCAACAACTACGTCTACTGACTGCCCGGCAGCGTTCCCTCTTATTCGCACTATTATCCGTGACACGAATAGGGAGCTGTATACTCGTTTGAGCACGCACAAAAAAGAGAAATTGCGCCGCCTCCGTCCGCAACCTCCTTCAGGGTCCTCTATTCAGTCTTCTACCCATGCTAAGGTTATTTGCATTCCTCCAGATTTGGATCTGTCTCCTGATGAATTGTCTGTCCTGAGCAAAGGTCTTAAGTTTGTTCCTCTTCGTTCTAATTTTAACAAATATTCTCTGCTTCAAGATGTTCACAGCTTCCATCGCCGCATGCGTCTCAAATATTACCATCGTAATGGTAATGATTCTACCAGGGTTTCCGATACTGATGATATCTTTCGTCGTTTTGACAAACCCAAACAAGACTGGACTCCAGCTCCAGGAGCTTCTAAAGCTCTGGATTTATATATTGCCAATACTTTACATGACATTGACCAGCTTACTCTACACCGTCTCCGTCGATCTAACCTCACGTCTTCTGAATGGCGGGCATTGTCACGCCTTAGAAAACGTGAGGATATTGTTATCAAGCCGGCAGACAAAAGTGGTGCAGTGGTTGTTTGGCGTAAGGACTTATACACTCATGAAGGAGTTACACAGCTAGGTAACACCACCTTTTACTCACCTTGTTCTGGTGATGCAACAGTCCGGGATAATCTTACTGTTTATAAGACAATCCGTGGCCTTGTCCATGATGATCTTCTTCCTTCTGGTGCTTTATCTCTCCATATTTTTGATAGTAGTCTTGGTAAGCCTTCCTTTTACATGCTTCCTAAGGTGCATAAAATTGCTAACCCCGGTAGGCCTATTGTTTCAGACTGTTCTTGTCCCACTGAACGTATTTCTGAATTCCTTGATAGTATTTTCCAGCCTTTAGTCGCCAATCTGCGTTCTTATTTGAAAGACACTACTCATGCTATCACTACCTTTGATTCGATCAGATTCACACATGGCCGTCTTTTCCTCCTAGATGTTTGTTCCCTTTATATTTCTATTCCACATGCTGATGGTCTGAAGGCACTCCAATTTTTTTCTCGACCAGCGTACTGATCTTACTATAAGTACAGGTCCGTTTCTTCGCCTTGCTGAGTTGGTTCTTATTCTCAACTCTTTTGAGTTTAATGGCCAATTCTTCAACCAAATCAGTGGCGTCGCTATGGGTACTAAGATGGGCCCTAGTTACGCTTGCCTGTTTATGGGCCACTTTGAATATTTGGTCTTTCAAAGTTACGATGTTTTACCGCCGCTATATTGATGATGGTATTGGCATTACAAACATGTCTGAGGTAGACCTCCGTCGATTTATTGACTATGTTGGTAATGTCAATCCTGCCATCAAATTCACTTCTGAAATTTCTACGACTTCAGTGAACTTCCTTGACATCACTGTGACTATTAGCCCTACTGGTCTTAAAACGTCTGTCTATTATAAGGCTACTGACGCTCATGGTTTCCTTCTTTATACTTCATCGCATCCTCTTAGTTGTAAAAGTTCCATTCCCTTTTCTCAACTTCTTCGCTTGCGTCGGTTATGTCACGATGATGATGATTTCCATCAGCGAGCTCAAGAGATACTCGAGTTCTTTCGCCGACGTCTTTATCCAGAACATGGTTTATGTGATGCTCTTAATCGCATCACACACGTCACTCGTCAGATGGCACTCACTACTAAACCTTCTGTCCAATCTGACAGACTCAAACTGGTTCTAACTTTCCATCCTCACTGTCTGGCAGTGAAGAGAATTCTGTTTCGACATCTGCCTATTCTCCACTCTGATCCTGACTCTAGAGAGTTAATTCGTGATACACCTTTGGTGGCATATCGTAGGGATAGGAATTTTAGGAATATTCTTGTACACAGTCGCTTGCGACATACTAGCCCTTCATACTTTGGTACTAAACCGTGCCAACGCCGTATATGTAAGAGCTGTCCGTTTATACTCCAAACTCAGACAGTCTCTTTTCCCAAAGGAAAATTTGTCATTAGAGAGTCTTTCACGTGCGAATCCAGAAACCTTATTTATGCTATCATCTGCAAGAGGTGTGGCATTACCTATATTGGTGAAACTGGCAGGCGTTTGGCAGACAGGTTTCTTGAGCACTTAAATGACATCTATCATGGCAAACATTTACCGGTGGCCCTTCATTTCAATCGGCCTGACCATTCAGGTAATTCCGATATTCATGTCACTGCCCTCCTTTCATGTGTCGGTGATGAACGGACTCGCTTTTCGTTGGAGAATCGTCTTATTTTTTCAAATGGGCGTTTTATCTCCTGATGGCCTTAATGTCCAACATCATTTTGCATAAATTCTGGTAGCTTTTCTCTCTTTTTCATTCTTCTTTATTCGTTGTTTTTTAGATCTATCTTCTTATGTTTTTATTTTGGTTCGTTTCGTATCCTTTTGTATCTTTTTAAATTGCCGCTATCTTATACGTCACTTCCTTAGACGTTTTCTTGGACTAAGTGCAACTGTGTTCTATTCCAAGCATCTACGGATCTAGCTAAGTGACCTTTTACTTGTTCCGAAGTTTTGTTCATTCTTTTTTTTCGTTTCGTTGATTATTTACTATCTTGTGTCGGTATTTTTTTCAGGTTTTACGATTATCTGTATTATTATTGTTCTTTTTCGCTCATCACTGTGGGTGTTTACTTTTTCCATCTGCTTGTATCGCTCATTTGGTGTATGTTTCTCATCATCGTATGTTTTTGTAGTACCTACAGTATATGTAATTCTTGTCCTTGTCATCTGTTTGTGGCTGACGAAGGGTAAAACCCGAAACGTCCCTTGTTTCATGTGAACCTGAAACGTTATGTGTAGAACTGATTCAATACCGTTTTATTGGTTTATATCAGCGGTGGCCAAACTACGGCCCGCGGGCCAGATCCGGCCCGCCAACCAGTTTTGACCGGCCCGCCAAGCTGTTTTGGCCGGCCTCTTATTGTTGATTGAAGCCACACTCTTCACAATGAAATAACACACAAATGTATGTTTGAAATAAATAATTACATGTCATATTACAAATTACAAAACAAATTAAAACAACAGATTCATTATATTTTTTTTACAGTAATTTAAGTCCGAAGACTGGTATGCATGTCTTGGCAGATGTGCAGTACAGTAGTTTGCAGATGCGTTCTGTACGTGGTTCATTATACAAGTATATGTAAAACTAAATCTCACAACGTTATTTTTTAAGGATTTTATGGGTCTGGCCCTCTGGTGTTACCCTTTACCATAATCTGGCTCTCGGCCAACCTTAGCTTGGCCACCACTGGTTTATATACTTATACTACTACTACTGCTACTACTACTACTACCACTGCTGCTATTACTACTACTACTGCTACTACTACTGCTACTACTACTGCTATTACTACTACTACTACTACTACTACCACTACTGCTATCACTACTGCTACTGCTACTACCACTATTGCTATTACTACTACTACTTTTACTACTACAACTACTGCCACTACTACTACTCTTACTGCTACTACCAATATTACTGCTACTACTACCACTACTTCTATTACTGCTACTACTACTACTATTACTGCTACTACTACTACTGCTACTATTACTAGCACCACCACTACTACTGTTATGACTACTACTGCTACTACTACTAGCACCACCGCTATTACGACTGCTACTACTACTGCTACGACTACTACTGCTGCTGCTACTACTACTACTACTAATGTTACTACTACTGCTACCACTGCTACTACTCTACAACTACTGCTACTACTGCTATTACTGCTACTACTACTACTGCTACTTCTCCTACTACTGCTACTATACTACTGCTACTACAACTACTGCTACTGCTACTACTTCTATTACTACTGCTACTACTACTACTCCTACTACTAATACTACTGCTACTACTACTGCTACTAACTGCTACTGCTACTACTACTCTTGCTGCTACAACCACTACTACTACTACTGCTACTACTACTAGCATCACCATTATTACTATTACTGCTACTACAACTACTATTACTGCTACTCTTCTACTACTACTAGCACCACTACTACTACCGCTACTACTACTGCTACTACTACTACTAGAACCACCACTACTACTACTGCTACTACTACTACTACTACTAGCACTACTATTACTACTGCTACTACTATTACTACTGCTGCTACTACTACTGCTACTGCTAGCACCACCACTACTGCTACTGCTGCTACTGCTACCACTACTACTGCTACCACTACTACTACTACTACCACTACTACTACTACTACTGCTGCTACTACTACTACCACTACTTCTACTACCACTACTGCTACTTCTATAACTGCTACTACTACTAGTGCTACTACCACTACTACTACTACTACTACCACCACTACTACTACTACTACTACTTTTGCTACTACCACTACTACTGCTACTACTACTACTGCTGCTACTACCACTACTGCTACTACTACTACTGCTACTACTACTACTACCACTACTACTACCACTACTACTACTACTATTTTTGCTACTACCACTACTGCTACTACTATTACTACTGCTACCACTACTGCTACTACTACTACTTCTATTACTACTGCTACTACTAGTACAACTGCTACTACTGCTACTACTACTGATACTACTACTGCTACTACTACTGCTACTACCACTGCTACTACTACTACTACTACTACTACTGCTACTACTACTACTACTGCTACTCCTACTACTACTGCTACTCCTACTACTACTACTACTCCTACTAGTGCTACTACTACCACTACGACTGCTACTACTACTACTGCACTACTACTACTACTACTATACTTCTCCTTCTTGTTATTATTATTCTTCTTACAGCCTCAGACGTCTACTTAAATATATTCAAAGAAAGCTGTGGTCAGCTTGAGGTTGTTGATATCTCCGTACAGTTTGTCCAGGAAAAGTACTGATCACGGAAACAGCAACCTATTTTTTTTTTTTTTTTTTTTTATAACCAGCGGCACTCGAGCTTTCCAGCTCTTTCGGCCCAATGACATGTCATTGCGAGGCTGGGGGGTCAGTGGACTTTCCTTCCAACCCGGTCAGGAGCTTCGCTCCTTCCCATCCACACGGGATTTATGTGCAGGAGCCGTTCAGGTTATTCAGTCAAATTTCCGGTCGTAAACATTTCTTCAAACGCCGACGGCCGGGTTTGAACCATGAACACCTGGTCGCCAGTACAACGTCGTAGCCATTACACCAGCGCGGCTCCACACAGCAACCTATAACGGAGGGTTTAAAACAAGAAGGACAATGACACGGGGCACTGGAGACGCGTAGACAAGAAATTAAAACTAATAAAAACAACATTCAAAACAAGAAAGAATATATCACACACAAAATTGCAACCAGACAAAATCCAGATAACAAATGAACCATCTGTAAGTAAAATGTGGCGGGATAGAAAAGTCATCAAAAAGTGGATCTGAAGTGTGGAAAAAAAACAGCCTGGTACACAAGATATGCCGAAGTAAACAAAGGCGGACAAAACATGGAGCTAACACAAAACAGGGAGCTAACACAAAACAGGGAGCTAACGGCAAACTGGTGTCATGACCAGTGGACTCAAAGAAAATACATCCTCGTTTTTTCTCATTTGTTTATGCATTTTTCGTTATTTTCTCTCTTTCTCTTTTTAAAAAAATTAATTAGTCTCTCCTTCTAACTCTCTCTGTCCTTGTATGTGTGTGTTTGTGTGTTTGTGTCTTATTGAAGTTAAGAATGTTTTAAATGGAAAAGGATTTGAGAATAATATTATTACAAGTCAGAAATGTAAACAGGCAATAACGCCTATTCCTTTTCCCTGGTGAAATAAAGATTTCGTTTTTTTTTTTTTCTGTTCTCCTTTTCCATTTCTTTCTATCTGGCCTTCTAACGTATACACATCCATCTTTCCTTCTATCTTCCCTTTCATCTGTCATAGCTCACCTCTCTGCCTCGTTTATTTCCCATTTCCTTTTTTTTTTTTTTCGTTTCTCAACGCGCATGTTTCTTTGGTCCGCCATTATCAGACCCGCCCCTCCATTGTGATTATGATTGTCTGACGTATTACCTCTTGTTTATCTACAGGTCATCTGGAGACGGAAGTCTGACCCCAATCCACTGACCATTGGCCGAAGAACTTTTGTGGACGATGATAGGATCAGCGTAGAGCATGTCCCATTAGGTCCGGACTGGCACCTCATTATTAAGCAGGTCAGAAAGGTCAAGGTGCTTGTAAAGAATATTGTACTGCTTCTTGCTGAATGCGTGAGTGAATCACTTAATAAAACTTTGTTACCATGGTAACTTTTTATTCACATCATGCCTGGTGTTGGAGCAGTGAGCTGTACAAAAGTTGCTAAAGCACATAGGACGTGAGACGTTTGAATGACTCACTGATTTCGCAGATTCCTCTACAAACGAGGCACTGTGTGACTCACTTGGGGAAGAGACTTCTTGCATTGTTAGACAATATTAGATACCCGACCAGCGTAATTTTTCACCGCGGGTCGAGGAACATTTATGTTTTTTTATTCACACTTCTTGTCAACGCCATTGTTAAAACCGAAGAGATGCTGTAATGATGGAAAGTTTCCTGTTTTTTTACGGCAAAGTGTCGTTGTGTGAATTACAACGTACTGCTGATTACTATCGTTTGTCATTCCTGGAATTTGACCATTTTGCTAATAACAGTCGTCTCTTGTTGTACTGTGACCATTTTGCTAATTGCAGTTGCCTCTCGTTGTAATTTCAACATTCTGCTAACTATAGTAGTCTGTCATTGTTGGAATTAGAAAATTATAAGAATTACCATAGCTTCTCGGTGTTACAATTTGAACATTTGTATACTTTTCCTTTTCTAATTTTTCAAAGACGTTTATTTATTGTGTATGTTATGTGTTAGAGTCCACTGATTTCCATTTCTGTTGGTTGATGTTGTTTTCATATTCCAGTCTATACCGTGTAAGAAAAGTAATGGTGACAAGAGCCATCCCTTCCGGAATCCAGTTATCTTAAAGAGTCCTGTAAGATGTTCTTAATGAAGAATTCTGTAGTTCATGTCTTCTTATCTTTTTTCTTATTAAGTTAATTAACTTAAAATGGACACCTCATCAGTTTCTAAAGTGATACTTTGTCTAAACTGTTGAAGTGCCTTTATGTAGTCCACAAATCCAATGTGAAGTATTGAATTCAGCTCCATGTTCTGTTCAGCTATTTTTAGCATTGAGACAGTTTCGTTTTCACGGGATTAGTTTTCTTGAAAATCTGCTTGTCCTTCTTTCAATGGTTTATTAATAGTTTCTGTTAATCCCTCATGAATTATTGTGTTCCGTATTTTCTCTCATTGTGATATTATTGCTTTGTAATTTGAGCGCCCTTGCAAATGTCCATTCTGTGGCAGCTTATCCAGCTATTTTTCATTCCATTCTACTTGTATCTCTTCTCTGTCGCAGAATTTAGCAAGTACGTTGTATAATTTCTAAGTAGGCGTAGCAGTATCCTCTAGATAGCACCGACTGGAATGCCACCAATGCCACCAGCTATTTCATCTTTTTGACGCTTTGTGGCTTTCTATATTTCTTCCTTTTTGTGACGTGTAGTTTCATCTTCCTAACTGCCACATTCTTCTAGGGGTTAGTTTTGAAGTATTATGAAGATTATGTTTAACACGAACAATAACCAAGTATTACGCTTAGGAATAAGTGCATCAACTCATGGTGCACAACAGACACAGTACACATTTATTACGTTCAACCCTTGACAATGTCATAAAAATTCATAAGCCAACACTTATTTTGACCGTTACACTTTGTGAAATCAATAGATAATCGACATATAACGTGTAAGTCCGTACATTGAGTTATAACCATTATTATCCAAGTAACATCGTCCATGGGGTCCAATAAAGATATAGATACTATCGACAAATCCAAGAATATCACATATCAATATCTAAGCGTACACTAGCGACACATCTTAAAACACAGCCATCTCGGTCGGCTGCACAAAACGGTCTCTGTTCATTGCCGTGCACGAGCACTTACGTCATAATTCGTACGTGTAACGACGCTAAGCAACACAGTTCCACAAAGTTCCAAGATAATGGGCGCTTTGTGGTGTGCAAAAAGAGGTGCAACACTTTTGGTTTGGTCTTTCACAGTTAACTTGGAACTCCTTGTCTACTAGCCGAATGTTTCCGGGATTTTATCAAGCTGCTCCATTTAGAAGCGCCTCAACAATGTTCGCTCATGTCTTCATTTGCCTTTTAACTTTGCTAAGCAATTTACTATTCTTATCCTTGATAAAGTCATTTGGTTGCTTATGTTTTGTACTTTTGTACATGTTCTTAACTTTGCCTTTGGCTGCAGCCTCTTCTGACTCTCTTGCCAACTGATCAATAGATACATCATCTTATTTCTTTGTTTGTTATCGTGTATATTTCATGAGCTTGAATTGAGCTCTAAAACTTCTTATTTCGCTTGTGTTTAAATGTGCTTTCTTTGTCTTTCGCCCTGTGTTATTCTAGGTTTCTGCTGTTATCACTGCTTTCTGCTGATGTTCTCTTTTTCAGTGATTAAAAAAAATGTGTCATTCTTTATCATTTTTATCTTTTATCAGTGGTTTCTTGTGTTTGCTTCGTCTTCTAGTTGATAAAGCTTTTACCGGATATAGTAAGATCATTTGTTTTCTTCGTTTCTTTATTTGTGGGATATCTCACATTAAACTATTGTCGTTGACAGAGGGGTTAGAGCGCTGGTCTCTCGTGGGTTCGAAACACGGTGGCGTCACGCTTCAGGTTACCCAGCTGTACCTGACTCTGTTTGTGAGTTAGGAAAGGAGAAGGCAGCGAAGAAGGGAACTGGTCACCTCCACCTCTCGAAGCTAGACCTAGTATACTTCACTCCCCTACGACAGCATCTGCTATGGTACTTGTGACGATACGGTTGTGCGATCTCAAGTCCACTCCGGCAGGATTGCATTACATTCCCGTGCGAGTGATATTTTCTTATTTTTCTCTCCCCTGTCATTATTATGTGGCATATTTTATGCACTATTATTTACTCTCTATGCTGGACCAGTAGGGTGAAGTCTCTACCACTTCACTCCCCTACAGAAGTATTTGCTACGGGACTGTCTTTATCTTGTTTACCACTCCTCAGACTTATCTACGTTCCGCCAGGTGAACTGGGGTATTATCGTAACAATACCCAGTCATTATCACCGGTCAGCGAGCGAGATTCTTATCATGAAAAGACGGTCTCGCCCGATCAACATCTATAGAAGCCAATATTGTCTGTCTGAGATAGCCGTCTGAGGTGGGCAGATTACACAGGTCGTAGATGCGTTTATCGTTTCACGGGACCATCCCTGTATATGATTATCACGATAATCTGTCTGGAGAGACAAAATTAGCGATAGGTAGCATCTGGGCATCAAATGTGTTCACAGATGGGGTTTATGAGTTGTGCACAAGATGCCGGTGGAAGTCTGACGCAACGAAATGAAGAGGTCACGTGGATATTAAATTTAATATTTTGAAACACATGAGGGTATTTTTTTTTAATTTGAAACACCCCTACCAACGTAGTGCTAAACGAGATTCGATTGGATTGGTTAATTTGAGATGCCGGAATATACAAATGTATCTCATTAGACAATTACGCGGAAACATAGCTGGAATTTGAACTGAGGGCGAGAGATATAATCTAGCGAACTCATAGACACAGAACAAACAGTTTTGCAACTTCATACGAGAAACTCCCAAAAAAGCCAGAAGAGAAGGATCGGACCTAGAATTCCATTATTAACAGTGACAGATCGAGTATTGGGCAACTTGGCTTTACAAGTAAACCCGGATTTTTTAATACAAGCCTGGAAACTTAAAAGGACCAGGACAGATCTAAGTATTTGGGAAACTTTAAAACTTAAAAAGAGTAAGCCCGCAGTTATAAATACGAAGACTGGAGTCCTAAGGAATTGGATCACCGTCATAAGAGAAACTTTCCCCAGACCGAGCGTTTCACCCATCATAAGAAGAATTATAGATTTCCAGGCCAAGTGTTTCGCCCGTCATAAGAGGGTTCAAAATTTCCAGACAAAAGTGATTCGAGAGCATATGCACCGACATTGCTCGTGTCCATTAAAAAATATGTGCAAGGAGATTGTGTATTCCAAAAATTTTGGGGTAAGTGTAAACAATTTATTTACTAATGTAAATTTTACAGGTTTCTTGCTAAGTGGTTATATATGAGGCTGGCAACCTCAACATATGAAAACAGTATATTCATTAACCACTACAGCAAGTGCTGGAGAATGTTTCTGGCTAGTCGTGCGGAAAACCTGACAGCAGAGGTGACCCCAGACTCCTCCTGGAGCAGTGATGAGTGATGACTACATCATATGTGCCTCAACTGTAGCATATCATTTTGAGATGTATGTAACTCGTTAATGTTAGTTCAGACACAAACCATATTCTCACTGTCCAGACACATGTCACCCGTTAATCCTCAGAGTAATATGGGTGAAGTTTAACCATCTTCTCGAAGTTACATTGTGCGAGCTCGTGAATTAAATTCTTCTGAGAGTTTAACATTGGTGGGCGGACAACGGTAACGTGAGCCTGTCAGAGTGCTCCAAACAAATGTACTTAGCAGAGGGCATTTGTTTTTCTATTTTTCTAAAGTTCGTGGTCTCAAGCCATCAGACGATTTGTGGTACTAACGCCGCTAGTGTGAGAGAAAAGCATCCACCCTAACCGCCTACAGTGGAAGAGAGTGTGGAGAAGGCTTTCGTCATCACAGAATTGATGAACCACAGCTGCAGGACTCCCTTATAAAAGTTAAGTGCTTGTAAAAAGGCACCAGCAAAACGGACTTTTGATAAATCCTCACCTACGTCTCCGTGACGAAAACTTTTATCAAAATTTCACCAATCTTTCGATATTTATTTTAACTGTTAAAGACTAATTCATTATTAAAATTGCTACATGTTTTTTAAAAACTAAACAAACATAGTTGCTTCAGTTTTATATGTATGAAAGCAAACGTATGAGCCAGAATATTATATATATATATATTTATATATACCTAGACATATATTTACCTCTAACACAGAGCTATAACTTATAAGAGGAATTCCGTTGGATTACACCAACTGGGGGCTTGAACGGGCAAAACCATTGCTTGAATCCTTCACAAAAGGCGACGGACCAGATATAATGCGTTAACAATTGTTCAGCCCAATGCAACATTGTTCGTGACTTTGGAAATATCTTGTGAAAGCCTCCTTAATGGTAGAAGTATCATTAATCTTGTATCTACATCTCTGCCAAGAGTAATCTTGCGCGCAGGTACCTTGGAAGCCAATATTAGATACTCTTGAGTTTGGTCACGGTTGGACCACTACTGCAAAGCAGGGGAGGCAATCCGTGACAGTACTACCTTTTACCTGTAGTAGCTGTGTATTGACTACCTTCTAAGTTCCACCTTCATTGTGGCTAACAGAAGATGTTGATCAGATGCCACACCTGCCGTTCCGTGCTTGCTGAGATCATGCAGAGATGATCTCGACTTCTCGTTTTATGCCTGTAAGATCAATCTGAGTCTCTATTCTGCCCTGTGGTCTGGTTATATCCATTTATTTTAAGATTAGATACTTCATTCACCTTCTCCCGAGGTGAGCACTAGGGCTTATAATTAGGGTATATTGTGTAACTCTTGTTTACGATATTCTATTCTCATCGCGGTAAATTAATATGAAACAAACATAAAGGTATGTTTTCAGGCACCCGTAAGAAATAAAGAAGTAGAACACTAGACAACAGAAAAACAACAGACATGAGTGGCTTACCCAGGATTTGAACACTGGACCTTCCGTGCGACAACACCGCCTAGCTATGCAAGCGAATCACACTATCGTCCCTGCCATCCACGCATCACCAAAAAATGATGCTAAGATGACAGGTCAATAGTGCGAACCGAAAGACATAACACCGGAAGTCCACCATGAGCAGTACGACCTATTAATGACGCAATCACTTCTGTTGTTTCCCTATCACACAGCATAGGCCAGTCCACAAAGACAAAGAGACCTTAATACTGTGTCTAGTACATGATAGTAGACTTAGAACAGTAAGTACAGGACAGAGGGTAGGTTTTGGTATTGTATAAACATTTATAACATATAAGGAAGGGCAAATAGCCTCGGGTTTCCCTTCCTTATATGTTATAAATATTCTCATCGCGGTACATCCTGAGCTATTTAATCGTTTACTTTGGTAGTGTCACGTTGTCAAGATAGCGCAGGAATGTATCTGATTAGCGGAACTGAGCAGCGGGTTCCTGTCATCTCCGTCACCTTTCTCGGCTAGATTGATGTCAGCCCTGATAACAGCTAGACATGAAAAGGGCTATTAGCCACTTGTCATAGATCAACACTTTTCCTCTTTATTCCAGGTAGTGCATCTTTTATGAATTTATCGGCGTTCTTTGTTGTACAGATGAGTTGTTTTTCTGCACGCACCCTTCACTGCTAGTTTGCTGACAGCTCTGAGAAGAGCTTGTCGTGAAAGGACATGGTGATATCCATGCTTCTTTATGATAGGAAACTCTTTACAGAGCGATACAACAGGAAGCAATCTGATCATCAGAAGTAGTCCCCCGTCCGACAAGTGTTTCGGCCCAATATACTCCTTTACACTCTAAGGGGAGCGGGCCCACTTGGGTCATGACTCCCAAGCGTCTCAGCCTCCTGTTGTCTTTATATACTACTGTATGTGGAAACGTGCTTGCTTCTGTAGCAAGTTGATGATTTGAAGCACGTACTAATTTTAATAGTCCTCCATTTCCGTCATTATCCTAAGTCAGTGTTTTCCCATTATCTCTTCAAAGCCACAATTGTTTCTTTCTGTCTTTACATTTCGGTCGTCTATCGGTATCTGAACATGTTTACTACTTTTATTGTATCAATGATACTGTAAGGCAGGTGTGTATTTCTTCCTTCACAAATTCTTATTTGTCACAAGTTGATATACAGCTTTGGATGATGTTCATCCTTACATTGTTCCTTTATGGCAGTTTTTGGAGGTGTCTGATAAATCTGCGCTCCGTTGTTTCACATTCTACAAGTATCTTCTGCACTTGGATAGCCGAGTTAAATTATTTTCTTTGGATGACTTTTTCTTGATTTTGAAGTTTTGTTTTGTTTTGTTTTGTTTTGTTTTTGCTTTACGTTTCTAGAATACGGTATACCTCATTCACAATAATTGTGTCAGACTGCATGCATGTTCAACCCTTTTTAGTCGCCTTCTACGATCTGCATGGTAAGGTACCGAGCTACTGTAATTTGCTCCTCGTCTGGGCTGCCGTAACACACAGGCAAACGTTTAACATTGTTTATTTTGAATTAGATTATCACTTGTTCAGCGTATCTTCGCCATCTTTCGGATGACGTCATAGTATTACTATCCCAGAAACCATCTTATACTTCCCTTGTCATATTACCAATTTGATCTGTTTGTTTCGTTTAATATTCTTCCTCACTTTGTGTCACATTGTATTCACTTTCGTGACTCTTGTTTAGCTTCAATTATCTGTTGCTTTCTTTTCATTTCAGGTATTTATCTTTTCTTTTTTTTTTTTAAATCTACTCCTCGTGTTGCGTGCACTGTATTTTCAGCTTCACTGTGGCTTCGAATAAGTCTGGTATTGTACATGGCCTTTGTTATTGAACTTTAATCTGTTATTCTCCAGCATGAGAATGGAGGTTGAGGCAGCCACGGCAGTCCTGAGGTGGCTGTCTGAGACGTCATTTACCAGGGCAGTTATTGTGTCACACTCTCAGTCCATGTTTCGGAAGGCCCTAGTGGATGACTACGGCATGAATGGAAAACATCCATAGAAGGCTCGAATCTTGAGGAACTTTTGTGGACCTACCGCCCTATTCATGCGGGGGTTCGCGGCAATGAGAGAGCTGACAGACTAGCTTTGATAGTGGGTGCGCTGGATATGGATAAATTAGAGATCTGAAGGACAATTAATGATCGCTTGTTAGAGAACGGTAGATGAAGGATAAGATTGCTGGAATTTGGCATCAAACGTAAAACAAGCAGGGATTGACGTATGAGAAGATGCATCCGGCGTGTATTCAACCAGCCCAGCGCACAACAGGAACAAAAAGTGTTCATACTCATACTATTTGATGAAGCAGACTGAGCGCCTATGGGTTTTCCCGGAATGCTGTGCTCTCGATTCTGTTCAAAAATAACAATAGTTTGTTTAAAATGTGATGGGGCCGAAAAGGAGACGCCCGCCCCCTACCTGTTTCTAGGGTGATGGGGCCGAAAAGGAGACGCCCGCCCCCTACCTGTTTCTAGGCAGATTATTTTCGATGTGCGCGAAGCATTCTGGGTTGTGAAAAGTCTGAAGTAGAAGATATGTAATGAGGCCATAATAAAGCCTACATATAATTGTGGTGTATAGTTGTGAGTCATATTTGATATTCGTGTGTTATATTAAATAGCTGTAGGTTTTATTTGTGTTTTCGCTATTCCTAAAGCGATAATCGCGTGTGATATTTAAGTAGCCAAGATTAATACGCCCAGCGCGCAGTAACTTGAGTGAGTAGGCTAGGGCTTATAAAAGAGAAAGCGGCCGGCAAGCGGGCCGATGTTGCCACAGCCGCCCAGAGAGAACAGACGAAGTTAGACAGACAGAGCCAAGCTGTAAATGCCTTGAGCACATTAGCATCGGGCACTGTTGGGTGTTTTGTTTTGTTTTGTTTAGTTTTGTTTTGCTATGTTCGCTAGTTTATTTGTTTAATGTTTGCTTTGTCACTGAATGGGTTGTAAAAATAAATATAGCCCCTGCCTCTAGAATCAAGAGTTTTATTGTTGTTCGGGTCGGTGCGAGTGTAAGCAGGAGAGTGATCACACATCACAATATGATCATCATCATCATCTCGCCCACCCTACCACAATTGGCGTCGTCGACAGGATAAGGCAGACAGTGACACTGAGCAAACAGCAAACGAACAAATATTGTAAACACCCAGCAGTGCATTCCTGCAGCAAGATGGCTAATGCGCCTGTGAAGATATTGTACGTGGAGGAGCCAGAGATAAGGTTATTTAGTGGAGAGGGAAGACAAACTTGGCAAGAGTTTGTGGAAGATGTGGAAGGTGGCGCCTTTTTGTGCAGAAGACACGTTAGACATGATATGGAACAACGTGACACAATGGGTATCTAGAGAATTACGGATACATGGCGGAGCCAAGGCCAGCCCTGAGCAGTTACTCAAGATAATAGAAAGAGCCTACAGCGAGCAACCACCAGTCAGTGAGATGACCAGGAATTTCCCTTGGAATATGCATGCTATATGGTGGAAGTAAAAAGCCTGAGACACTGGTCCAGATAGCAAGTGCAGAAGTTAAGAAGGAGGAGGAGGCACTCACAGCAGAATTATCCTTCCTAAAGTCCCAGATAGCACAGATGTCAGAGGCCATGATTCGCCAGCACATAGAGAGGTGCAGAGAGAGAAAGAACCAGGCCAACCGCGAGAACAGCCAAAGCACGACGAGGAG
Organism: Oreohelix idahoensis; assembly: GCA_024509875.1. Lineage (NCBI taxonomy): Eukaryota > Metazoa > Mollusca > Gastropoda > Stylommatophora > Oreohelicidae > Oreohelix > Oreohelix idahoensis. The sequence goes on from JAMPIV010011885.1 coordinate 49,972, forward strand.
GTGCAAGTTCTAGAATGTGAGAGTCAAGCTGTGGTTAACGAAAACAGTGAGCAGACAGTACCGACCAGTGCAGATGCACCGACAAGGAGAAAAGGAGTTTGCAAGTGGTACAGTGTCAGCAGGGGATGGGGATTCATCACGCCAGATGATGGAGGTATTGATGTATTTGTACATCAGACCAAGATCTTCAGAAAGGGATTCCGGAGTCTGGCGAGAAATGAGAGAGTGGAATTTGACAGCAAACCATCTGTCCAGGGCATGGAAGCAATCTATGTGTGCGGCATTGGCGGTCAAGAATGCAAAGGAAGCAGGAAGCGACCCATGGCACAGAGGAAGCCCAGAAAGATAAGATGCTACAATTGTGGAGACCTGTCAGACCACATGGCAGCCAAGTGCCCTCAAGGCCCGCTTCCGAAGAGATGTTTTGGATGCAAATCCCCAGAACATTTGATAGCCGCCTGTCCCTCAAAGAGTTCTTTCCCTAGACGGACTGTCACAACCAGGTTGCCTTTAGGGCGCAAGCCAAGAGATGGCCAAGACAACTGTCACACTAAGGGCGCCGAGAGAATTGGCCGTCGTCTAGTGTGATGGGGCCGAAAAGGAGACGCCCGCCCCCTACCTGTTTCTAGGGTGATGGGGCCGAAAAGGAGACGCCCGCCCCCTACCTGTTTCTAGGCAGATTATTTTCGATGTGCGCGAAGCATTCTGGGTTGTGAAAAGTCTGAAGTAGAAGATATGTAATGAGGCCATAATAAAGCCTACATATAATTGTGGTGTATAGTTGTGAGTCATATTTGATATTCGTGTGTTATATTAAATAGCTGTAGGTTTTATTTGTGTTTTCGCTATTCCTAAAGCGATAATCGCGTGTGATATTTAAGTAGCCAAGATTAATACGCCCAGCGCGCAGTAACTTGAGTGAGTAGGCTAGGGCTTATAAAAGAGAAAGCGGCCGGCAAGCGGGCCGATGTTGCCACAGCCGCCCAGAGAGAACAGACGAAGTTAGACAGACAGAGCCAAGCTGTAAATGCCTTGAGCACATTAGCATCGGGCACTGTTGGGTGTTTTGTTTTGTTTTGTTTAGTTTTGTTTTGCTATGTTCGCTAGTTTATTTGTTTAATGTTTGCTTTGTCACTGAATGGGTTTGTCACTGAATCGGTGCGAGGGTAAGCAGAGAGTGATCACACATCAAAATATAAATCATATCATCATCTCGCCCCCCTACTCTAAGAATCAAGAGTGACATATTTATTGTGGGCAATGACTCAAAAGCCAGGTCAGAAATGAGTGTATCGAAAGTGGTGAAGCAAGAAGAGACATGGTCCGCAACCAGGAGTGATCACACATCACAATATAATCTCATCATCATCTCGCCCAACTACTCTTTTGAAGGACCGAGGACTAAATATACAGTGATGGGGTCTGGCGTCATTTGACGTCAGCTTTACACAGGTGTGCACAGGTATTCCATCTTCTTATTCATTGCATTCATTATTCTCCTTTTATGCTCCTTACAAGGTCCCCATTGAATTTTACCTGCCTGCAGGAATCCTGCCAACCAGAGCGTGTTATATGATCTTAAAGTTGTTGTTTTTGTAGCAATTAGTTTCAACTGTGAGGTTACCGGTCACAAGTATAACCTCACATTAGTTACCTTTTACGATTTACTTGAGATAGCAGTGGTACTTTCATTTCTTTGTCTTGTCAGAAGCTCCAGAAATTAGACCGGATATGTATCACTTCAATGCGTGTAATTGTGTTTTGTTTGTTAGCAGTTTGAGTCGTTTTCATACGTCATCCGTAATACCCGACGAAGACAATTTTGGTCGTAATGTGTGCTGGACTGTACCGATGTTAAAGCAAAACTGTGCCCTGCTTATTTGTGTCCAGAAATCTTATATCATGTTCTGACTATCTTTTTAGTTTAAACGTTACCGCACTTTGTTATCCATAGATACGTTTCTGCATACCTTGTTGAGTAAAACACAGGATATTTACGCTAACATGGTGTATTGTTACAGGTCCGCCTTGATGATGAAGGTGCTTACGAGTGCCAAATAAGTTCTACGGATCGAGATCTTCGACGATATGTTCACTTAACTGTTAAACGTAAGTATGGTTTTTACCACATTCTTTTTTATCATTGTCTTTCGATTGTAATTCCTTCTTGCATTATAATTCTTTTTTTCCCCCTTCATGTTCCTATGTTAGTGCCATAATATGCCCGTTCAGTTTTAAAACATGCCTTCAATGTCTAAAAAACCTGGTCAGTATTTTTCAAAATCAGCAACGTGCCTGCGTTTAATGTTAAAAAAGAAAGTTGATAATTTATTTAATGTGACCTGACCTTTCTTAAAACAAGCAGGAATGTATCAATCAGGATGTCTAGTGTGCATGTAATAGCACATGATGATATAGATATAAAGAATTATTTTCTATTCTCATATATTGATTTAGTTTTTTTTTTCTGCACGTTAGGGGATGTCTCTGTGTATGTCTCTGTATCTGTACATTTGAATATAAGATTGTTTAGTCTAGTGCACAAGCATCTTTCGTATTTCATTTTGTAGAATTTACCATGTATCTCTCGCACTTTCTTTTTTCTTTTCTTTTTCTATTTCTTTCCTTTTGTCTATTTTTTTTTTAAATAAGCGAAGATTGTAGAATGTGGAACAGAGGTTGTCGTTTTTGCTTTTCAAACACGCTCTGCTGTCTTAACATTACCGAGCCAGAAGAATGTTGTTTATATTTCCGATATTTATGAAAGTATTAAAAGCATTCCTGTTATTCTACCGATTACCAAGGAAACGTCCGATATTCAATAGAGACGAAGTAATCGTAGCATTCAGTAGATGTACAGAGTATTCTCAATACTTATAACACATAAGGAAGGGAAACCCGAGGCCTGTAAACAATAAATTAACATAAGACAAACATAAAGGTATGTTATCAGGCACTCGTAGGAAATAAAGAAGCATAACACTGGACAACAGAAAAACAACAGACATAAGTGGCTTACGCAGGATTTGAACCCTGGACCTTCCGTGCGACAACCCCGCCTAGCTATGCAAGCGAACCACACTATCCTCCCTGCCATCTACGCATCACCAATAAATGATGTTTCGACGACAGGTCATTAGTGCGAACCGCTATACATAACACCGGAAGTTTTTACCATGGGCAGTTCAGCCTATTAATGACGCAATCACTTCTGTTGTTCCACTATTATACAGTATAGGCCAGTCCACACAAGACAAAGACCTTAATACTGTGTCCAGTAAATGATAGTAGACTTAGAACAGTAAGAACAGGACAGAGGGTGTTTACAGGCCTTGGGTTTCCCTTCCTTATGTGTTATAAATGTTTATACAATACCAAACCTACCCTCTGTCCTGTTCTTACTGTTCTAAGTCTACTATCATTTACTGGACACAGTATTAAGGTCTTTGTCTTGTGTGGACTGACCTATACTGTATAATAGTGGAACAACAGAAGTGATTGCATCATTAATAGGCTGAACTGCCCATGGTAAAAACTTCCGGTGTTATGTATAGCGGTTCGCACTAATGACCTGTCGTCGAAACATCATTTATTGGTGAGGCGTAGATGGCAGGGAGAATAGTGTGGTTCGCTTGCATAGCTAGGCGGGGTTGTTGCACGTAAGGTCCAGGGTTCAAATCATGGGTAAGCCACTCATGTCTGTGGTTTTTCTGTTGTCTAGTGTTCTGCTTCTTTATTTCCTACGAGTGCCTGATAACATACCTTTATGTTTGTCTAATATTAATTCTCAATACTTAGGACAGGATAAATGCACAAAACAACTAATGTTAAAATTTCTTCACCTTCTCTCCCTGCCATACGCCTCCAGTTCCCTCTCTCTCAGACACACTTACACACATATCACAAAACATTTACGCACTTAGATTACATAATCTAGCGACATTCCACGAAAAGCGCAGAGGGCGTAGTATGGATGTGTACAAAATCGGATCAGCTGATATCTTCATATCGAAGTTCCACTGTATATGATCTCTAACTTCCTGTGTCTCTTGCCTTGATGTTGCACACAGATAGACCTTTTCCTGACATCTGTTGATGTTATCTTCCCATTTATAGCGCAATGGTCTGTATATTTACTAGACAGATTTAATATAATGTGCATTAGACACAGTGTACATGCGAGACTGTGACGTGTAATGGAAAAAGAGTCTACAGTATAATCTGACAGCTTATTGCAACCTAATAGCTGCCCTCTGATTTGCTAGCTAAACAGGCATATATGCCAACTGTCTATGTCTGCAACGTACCATTTTGTCCCGCCTTCTTTTCTTCTAACACGAGCTAACGAAATGTTTACAAACTGCGTGACCTGTCAGTCATAACAGGGAAGCAAATCAGGATGTGTTTACCTCGTCCCCTCACGCGTGTAGCAAATGTAATTTTTGCTGAGGAGGTTAAGTTGTTATACGTAACAAGAAAGATAGTTGTGTCTGTGTTAACTGTGTGAGGTCAAGCACATGTAGGTCCCTGACTATAAAAAGAATGATGATGACGATGATGATATATTGTATCAGGGAACCTAACGCTACCTCCCTAGATCTCACACAGTCCGTATTTTGATTCTAGTGGCTGGTGTATGATGTCTCTAGGGGTGAAATGAAGATGATGGTACATCAACACAATACACTTTAACTCACTAAAAGAAAATGAATAAGACGGTGGTTAAAGTTTTCTTTTAAAATTTGAATGTTTTTTCTTTATACAATTTAATCTGCCTGTCCCGCCAACTTCTTTTGGACAGGTCTTTGAAAATGGGGAAATATATTTACATACAATGCTTTAACTAAAAAATATGGACTCTTGGTCTTATGAATATATTGTTAATATAGAGTTCCTGTAGGTGTATTCACAGACTAAAACTTTAATAGTTGCTAGTGATTGTCATTTGTTATGAGGAGCTGTTGTTTTCATCAAGCCCCATATAATTCAATGTTATTTTTATAAGAACTATTTTCTTAGGATGAAATGTCAGAGGTCCCAGCTGATCACATGTCACGTGGGATTCTTGGTAGGTCGAATATAAATCAGTATATCAATGTAGAGACAATGTAGATCAGCACCCACACGTAAACTCCTTCAGGCTATCAGCTGACAGCTTAAACTTTATAATGGAGACTTTACACCCACTCATCAGGTTTCCTGTCACCGGATGGTAACAGGAAATAAAAACTCTGCAATAAAAAGACACCCTGGCCTTTTCAAACCTGATCACAACTTCTTATCCCTATATATACATGACGGTATGGGGTCAGCCTCTTGTGCATTCATGTGCATCAGCCCCTAATTTATGACTCACACCCTTCTGTGACCACACCACAGGTCCCTATGGCAGATACGCCACTGTACTTTAACATAGTTTGCTTCAATGCAATAACGTGGAGTAACCACATCTCCTTTTATATGATTTTTTTTTCTTTTCTTGTTCTAACTTATAAACGCTCTAGGCATGTTGAAAAGTGTTCATAGAACACAGAGGCTTCCTAATATTTCCAATACAAAATATTAATACAAAATCATAATAATATGCAGCAGTCAAATACAGTTCAATGTGAGGACTCAATAATGTTTGCTTCCGGTATGTCCTTCACTTTTCCACAGCAGTATCTGACTTTTTCAGTTTTAATCAAGTATGTAAATACATAAAGCATTCTTACCACTAGTTCAAAGAAATATGTCACAAATAACGTTGACTGGCAAAGAATATGGCCTCAGTTTTGCTCTGCCCCGTCCAGATAGTGAATTAGTATTTAATTTTACAAGTTATCACATCTGATCTCAACGTAGTTGTTGAATAAAATTTTCTACTCAAATGGCCACGAGACCACTATGCCTCTTGCCAATATCTATTAGATCCGACCAGTGAAAGCAGGCACTACTAAAACTTTTTGAATTTAGTTTGAAAAAAAAAAAACAATTCCAAACAAACTATGTGCCTCGTAGTCCATTGGTCAGTCTGCGTTAGTTATGCCAATAGAAAAAGATGTTTCGTTTTAGTTAACATTTTTCCTATCTCTCCCCTTTTACTCCTATACTCTTATACCAACTAATAGAATTTGAATTTCTACAATGCCTCTTTTTTTAAACTAGCGTCCCCAATAACGTTATGTGTAACGAGCAAGGACAACAGTCTGTCCGGCCAAGCGTTCTAAGACATTTAGTATTTTCTCAATAACTTGGCTAATACTTGGACTACCATATTTTTTAAAACATATTTTTGCTCAGGGGACTCTAAGCTATACTACCATATGATTTTTATGGTCAGTTTCAGTATGGTTTAGATTTTCAATTTTGTCACTGTCAATCGTCAAAATTAACTTTTTACACAAGTCGGCCATCTTTCCTCCCCCCCCCCCCCCCCCCCCCCCCCCCCCCCCCCCCGGACTCTAACATTTTTCCTCACTATTCAAATAAACCAACTAGTTTGAGTGACGTCAGAATATTACCGCTAGGAGGAAATGAAAATTTGTCTGTGTGTTTGCCTCTGCTGGCTTTGCCCACAGCGTGTATATATCAAAGAGACCGCGTGCAGAGCGAAGAGGGGTTTTTCAAAACTTTGGCAGTGCTTTGCGTTAATTATTACAATCGTCTCGTTCTTACTACTGTGAAATGTCCGAATTATTACAAATGTTAGTGTTAGAGTTAAAATATTACGTTAATTCAAACGCCAGTTTGGTCTCACAGTTCTGGCAAGTCGTTAATTACAAGCTTTTCCTCCGTTTCGTGCAGCAGATCGGCGAGATGTTAAAATGTTTATTGTACGTTTTCGAAACCGAAACTAAAAGCGTGTTTGATTTTTACGGCGGGTCATTTTCTTAGCATTCCCACTGCACAAAAGGCATTGCCCTACTGGCGTTGAAGATGAAACCAGTCAGACACCTGAGGGGTGGTGTATTTATTCATCATAGGACTAAAATCTTACTGAAATAAGCGATTATCTCACAGATTTTGCTACAATGCGACATCTGTCAATCATAATAGTTCTCAGACAGGCAAGCACGTGGGAGAGACAAAAGACAGACCCTTTTGAAGTTTCGTACTCAGGGGAAGTTAGAAACCCCTAGGCTCTTTGATCTTCAGAAGCGGGCAATCTTAAAGAGAAACCCGCTAGTCGAACAGAGTCTTTTGATGCCGGTCGAAAACTCCCGACGAGAAATCTCATCGACCGACCGTACGTCTTGTATCTTGATACGCCTAGCTTCTGAATTTTGAGTCTCACCGGGACGCGAAATTAACAACATTAGAGATCAGAGAAATTCAATGATATATATATATATATATATATATATATATATATATATATATATATATATATATATATATATATATATATATATATATATATATATATATATATATATATATATATATATATATATATATTGTCGTTTTTTTAACCCCATTGTCAGTTGTCAGTCAGAGTTTGGAAGTATTCTAGCGCGCAGCCGTAAACTATTTCCTTGTTTGGATTTGTTATTAGTGTTTCGTGGAGATTTCATTTCTTAATTTTCTGGTAAAAAGGATAATAGTGCTAAGGATTTAAGAAGTGAAAGCTTTTAACATTTGTTCTTCACTTAGATTTTTCTCGCTAGTAAAACGAGTAAAATAAAGTAACGCGTAGCGATTTCATACCAGATATTGTATTAAAATGTTAAATCACGCCACTCGCATACAATAGACCGCAATTATGTTAACAAGATAGGCAGACGCGACACTTAATCTACAGGAGAGAGATAAACCCGACGGGTTAGCTGACTGGACTTATAGACAATAAAGCGACTGATAGGGGGAGTCTAGATTACACGTTATATTTCATTTGTGCATATTTGTCATTATAGTGTCTATTATTTTTAATACCATACGACGAACTAACAGACGCCGAAAATTTAATAACTATTTAATGACAGGCGATCATTGTTTAGGTAGCGTGTATGGAGAGATTAAATAATAATTAACATTGTACGTTGAACGCCGGCGCGAGCAGGGGCGGGCGAACTAACAAAATTCAGTTCGACCTAACTCAGCGCCAGCGGCGTCTGCTAACTTGTAAGCGTAAGGAAACACCGTGTGCCGTTTAAATTTAATCAGGACTGACGGAGTGGAGAAGAGATCGTCTTGTCCCCGTCTGCATGTAGATATAGGATTAGCATATTTTTATATATAAATGTTTCTTGTATTCTTCGCAGAACTGATCACAAGGGCAGCCAGCGGTCTTTTTCTTTTTTGGATTTGTTATTTTCTCCTTTTCTTGGCTTGTGTGTCACCGATTTGATTTGTAAACGGGCACTCGCCAGAGAGTTTTGGAGGACAATACATTTTGTAACACTGGACTTACCAAACCCAGATTTATATTTTACCAGCCACAGTAGTGAACATTATTTTATCCCGACTCCTGGCAGTCATAATTCAAGGGGAGTATAACTCTCTGAACACTTACACTGTGCAGAATCGGCGCTTTTAATACAGAGTTGGCCGATAGAAGAACCATCATCATCATATGAACATTATTTTTAGTAACCAGATGTTTCCCAATACTGGAAGTATTTTTTCCCGTTAAAAAGTGAACTCTCACAGTTTTAAATATTTGTAATAACACTTCTAGGAGAAGCACCATATCAGGCGTTCACCTCATTAACTAATTTCTGGAGATGGACTGGGGCCAATTTGGATCTGAAACAACTGGAGTGACAGAATATTAAGTGAAAATAGATAATATATTCATGGAGTCATTCTATTATCAATGGATATTACAGACCTACCATACCAGGCAATTAGGTAAGAGTGTGAGAGTGGCCACTGCTTGAAAGAGTGTGCGAGTATTTTTCTTGTTTGCGGGAAAACTATATATATATATATATATATATATATATATATATATATATATATATATATATATATATATATATATATATATATATATATATATATATCTGATTTGTCTAAAGTTTTTTTTTACTTTACTGGGTCTCATAGAGTACCAATACTGTTCATTTTGTAATATAGTGCTACCTTCAACCTTTGGGTTAATAATTGTAGGGTTATTTCTCCATTCGGGGAGGGTGCACTTTTTCTGCTTTATTTTTATGCATGTAAATGACTGATCTTTTCCTTTAGATATTTTGATGTTGTCGAGTTTAAATGATAATAAACTACAAAGAAACTTACCTTTATCTGTAGTTTTTTTCACGTTTGTGTGTCTTGTTGTCACATAGATGTGTGTGTGTAGGGAGAAACTTATCTATTCTTGATAGGGAGGTAAAAGCTGTCTTGCAACAAAGTACAGTCGTACGGATAGGCTGGAGGAGACAACCTAACCACTCCAGAGACATATCTTTTCCCTCAATATACCACCTGTGAATAATCTATTTTCTATACCTTCTCGCGTATCTGTCGACATCCACTCTACTCAGACGGGCTAAATAAAACAATTAACATTCCGTACGACAAAGACAATGAGAGTTTGTCGCTTATAGTTTATTATAACCTACTGGAGCATGTCGTGCAAGGCAACTAATATGAGATTGTGCACGTGACTGGCAACCTCATCATGTAGAACACATTGATACAGAAACCACTCTTCTGTAAGAGTGCATGTGAATACTTATTGTAGTCTTCCAGAAAGTCAACCAGCAGCAGTGGTGGCTACATGCTCCTTTTTTCTTTGATCCTTAGCCGCCGACCGTCAAAGCAGTCAGTGGCCATCACGCCTAGTGGCGTCTTGTAGGGCAACAACAAATTGATTCCACTTTGCTCGGTCGGCGGCCATCCTTCGTACAGTGCCCCAACTTTGGTTCATTCTTTGCATCTCAGCCTTCACAGCCCTCGCCAGGTTGTTTTTGGTCGGCCTCTCTTTCGTTTTCCTTCAGGGGTCCAAAGCATAGCTGTTCTTGTGATGGCATCGGGGTCTCTTCTGAGGACATGGCCAACCCAGCTCCAGCGTCTGCCAGCTATGATGGTGTGCATGTCCTCTTGCTTGCTCCGAGTAAGCAGATCTTGGTTGGTGATGGTATTCGGCCAAAAGATGCGGTGAATTTTTCTTAGGCATGTTGTGTGAAAAGAGGACAATTTCGACATTTCCTTCTCTGTAACTCTCCAGCGTTCCGCACCATAGAGAAGCACAGAAAGCACACAGCTCTGATATGATCTTAATTTTGTGCTTGTGCTGTATTGAGAGGACCTCCAGATGTTGTTTAGGCTAAAAAAGGCTGTTCTTGCCTTATTCATTCTGGTGTTGATGTCTTTGCCTGCCCCGCCGTCTGGTGTTACTATGCATCCTAAGTATGTGAAGGTGTCTGTCTGTACCAGTTGCTGATTAATTACTGATATGGGCTCAGGGTTGCTCACATTGAGCGTCATGACCTCTGACTTCTTTAAATTGATGTTCAAGCCCACCTGCTGGCTAAACTTATTAAGTCTATCCGTTTTTTCCTGGATGTGTTGATGTGAATGTGCTAGTAGGGCAATGTCATCTGCATATTCCAGATCTTCCAATGTAGAAAATGTAGTCCATCTTATTCCTCTTGGACTGCCCTCTGTTGTCTGGCGCATCACCCAATCTATGACTTAAAAATAGAGTGGTTGATAAGGGGCATCCCTGTCGTACTCCTGTCTTCACCTCAAAGGTTAGGTTGCTCTGCCCAACACTACACGTAAAGTTGGCATAGAGGCTTTTTATGATTGACACTATGCATCTTTGAATTCCATAAGCCATCAGTATTTTCCATAAACTGTCCCTTGTATGCTGTCAAACGCCTTTTCAAAATCAACGAAATTAATGTACAGCTGTCTTTGCCAATCTGAGCACTGCTCTATAATGTTCCAGAGAGTGAATATATGATCTACACATCTTCTGTTCTTTCTAAATCCTGCTTGTTCTTTCCTCAGTTTGTGGTCTACTGCTTTTGAAATTCTCTGAATAATTATCCTGCCTAGTATTTTGCTGGGAACTGAGAGAAGAGTGATTCCTCTCCCATTATTGCAGTCTGCAAGATCGCCCTTCTTGGGCAATTTGACAATTATTCCTTTGTTCCTGTCGTGGAATATTCTAATCCACATATATAAATTAAAAGGTAAATGTAAAGCCTAACAAATAAATTTAATAAAAGAAAAGAGAAATGGTAAAAGAAACAGTGCTGTCACAATGACTGTACGCAAAATCCCCCTCGTTTTCTACTTAGTCTGCAAATTGTAACGCTTTCACGTTGATAGTAAAAGCCTACTGTATTATTACCCGCTTTCTTCAATGAAACGTGTACTGTATTTCTTGGAACAACCTTGAGATACGCAAACTGATCAATGACCTAAATTTAATATTTCATTCATTCCATTTTATACACGGCGTAACTAAAAGACAGATAAAGCAGGAGAGAGAGAGGGACGAATGAAGGCAGGAAGCATGCAATACTAAACACGCGTCGCGAGATACACAATTGCTGCCATCACGCGTGTAAGGCCACATGCACTAACTTTATTTCAAATCGACAGTGATAAAATACACTACCCATACCAGAGTTAGGTTTTAAAATCCTGAAAAACGCTTATTGGAAATATGACATTATACTGGTTTACGTTTGAAAACATTACAGTACCCAGACAGCACATCTTCGAAACAGGAGGTAGAAGAAATTGCATATTTTGAACGCAGCCACTTAGCTCCATTAAATTTGTATATTTGGGTTCCTTAGGACTTGCTGACAAATAATATGTAAAACGTTACGCAAATAGTCTAGGAATTACCAAATTATAGCCAAAATAAAATAGTGAGGGTGTCAGACAGCACCAAAATCAGAATCGCTCAGTGGCAGAATTTTAGGCCACCATTGTACGGGAAATGAGTCTCTATGTAAACTCCTATTTGATTGGAACGCAACAAATGTAAGACTAAACACGATTGGTTGGGCTATAAATACTATCTTGTGTTGTCAGGGGAAACGTGAAAAAGGAGTACTTTTTTGAAAAGATGTGTAGACATGGTTTCATTGGGTAGAGCTGCGAATATGCTCGATTCAGAGCGTCTGTTCATTGCCACATCTTGTAATAAACCTACTAAGAAGCAGTGCGTTGAGCACCAGTGTATATTTTTTATAAAATAAAGCCTGGGACATCGGCAGATCGGAGTTGTGCTATATTCATTGCCAGTCAACGAAACTGTTTATTATTCTATGAATTGTGGTAAGCTTGAAATATTCAATATCTTTTAATGAAAATTGAATGTAAATTGATAATTTATGTCTGTATATATGTGTAGTTCAGTAGCAAACATGATGTAAAGCCTATAATGCTCCAGCCTGAACAGAAGGTGTCGGAGGAAAGTAAAACTGCATGGAATGGCCAAACAGTACACTGACACCTAGATTATTAACTAGAAAGAAATAATGCTGGAATTGCAGAGGCGTAGTAACCATTAGGGAGGGAAATACTGGTATAAAGTATTTCAGATGAAGCTGACAGTTGGCCTAACGCTCTGAACTCAATGTTTGTGATGTATTGTGCTCAGTGTAGAAAGAGAGTATAAATTAGTTATGACGTAGAAGGTACATCCTTCTTGTTTCAGGGACCGTGGTCTTAAAGTTATTGAGCAGCACCTGGTCAGAGCTTTGCTGAAGCCAGAGGTGGACAGCATACTCCTTGGTGCATATAGCAACCAGTGGGGTGGCTCCAGAACTCATTAAAGTAATCGAGCAGAGGAGGCCTTTACTGCAGTCATCACGAAAGATAAGAGAGTGTGGCCATGGAGCTCAACATTATGTACCCCATCTTAAAATGACATTGTAAAAATAACATTAAGAGGGGAATTTAATTGTTTTAATACCAGGAACTGAGAACATCTCCAATACTAGTTCCAATAGAAACAAACTATTGAAGTCATGATGACAAATACCAACAGAGCTTGAACAAAACAAAACCAGTATTACCTCATATTACTACTACACAACTGACACACATAGGATACGATTAATAATATATGTCACTACAAGATTCATATTGATAAATTCTGTACATATAACTTGTAATTAAAATTGATTGTGATTCCTGGTTCCCTTTGTATTTGAATCAGGACACATATACATTCATGACAGCACTGAATACATATTGTTATTTGAAAAGTTATCAGTGACTCCTTTAAGATATTCTCATAGAGTGTTATATGTATGTGAGTGTCACAGTGTTGTCAAGTGTGGTGGAATAAATTAAATTGTTTATCTGTCTGTTGTTGTTATGACTTACACTTCATCATACACATACCCTAGACATATAACGTAGTCATCACATTATTCCAGAATAATTCTGACTGAGGTATACATATGTGGCAGCAAGTAAGGTTATCTATAATACACTACTCTTATTAGATATAGATACCTTCACAGCTGATCTCAGTCAGTACACTAAGTCCCCTATAAATATTTATAACATCCCACTTTACCACAGTTCCACTCTGATGGTGTTGTCCCCGTTTTCTAGACTTGTGCAAATAGTGGTTCTAATAGTTCTGCTGCTAGCTCAGGGTCTGTCTTAAATAGCTCTGCATTTAAGTTATCATGGCCAGGAGCTTTTCCGTTCTTTAACCCTTTGATTGCTGTGATGATTTCTTCTTTTCGTGGAATATCTGTATTTACGAGCTACATCTAGATCGTTTTCGGCTTCAGGAACATGCAATTGTGTCTCTGGTGGTTCCTTGTTCAGAGTTTCTCTGAAGTGCTCTGCCCATCTTGTTTCCTGTCCCTCTGCTGTCGTGATGAGATTTCCTTGCTTATCTCTTACTAATGTAATATTGTTTGCACCTCGTTTTCCGCTGATGAATTTAGTTATTTTGTATACTGTGCTTTGTTCATTTCTCGGTGCTGCCTCTTCTTCTTGTCTTGCAAGATCGTCTAGGAAATACCTTTTGTTGGCTCGGGTTTGGCGTTTAACTTCCTTGTCCAGCTGACTGTGCTGTTCGTTATATAGTTGCTTTAACCTGGGGGACTTCGCTTCTGTTTTCTTTCTTTTCATTTCCTTTCTCAGTGTTATGGTGTTTAATGTTTCTGGTGTTATCCAGTCTTGCTTCTTCCTTTCCTGGAATCCCAAGCATGATTTGCTGCTTTCCTTATATATTGTTGAAATGGTGTTGAATTTCTGGTCTATCTCATCAGTCAATGTCTTTTCCTGACTTTTGGCAAATTTATATCGTTTCTTTATGTCAACCACAAAAGCTTTTCTGATAAGGGGGGGGGGGGGGGGGGGGGGGGGGGGGTGGGGGGGGGGGGGGGGGGGGGGGTTTGGTGGGGTGGGTCTCCTTCAATTTGCTGATGTCAAACCTTTTCTGTGTAGTTACAGTTGGTCCAGACCTTCTTAGTTTCACTTTCAGTTTTACTACTACTAAATGGTGATCACTTCCCACATCTGCACCTCTTCTTACCTTCACATTTTGTAATGCATGTCTCCATCTACCGTTAATCATGATGTGGTCTATCTGGTTTCTGTCCCGACCATTTGGTGATTCCCATGTTAATTTGCGAATTTCTTTATGTGGGAAAAGTGTTCCTCCAATGACCAGGTTGTTAATACTACAGAAACTTATTAATTTATCCCCATTTTCGTTTGCTGTTCCGCTGCCGCATTTTCCCATTACTCTTTCATTATATGTATTGTGTGTACCAGCTTTCGCATTGAGGTCTCTTATTACTATAATAAGATCATATCTAGGTGTGTCTTCCATTTCTTTCTGCAGTTGTTGATAGAATTCATCCTTGACCTCTTCATCTCTGTCGTTCGTTGGTGCATAGCATTGTATTATTGTAGTATTTGTGAATCTACCTCTCAATCTTAATCTTATCAGTCTGTTGTTGATTGGTTTCCATTCCAGTAATGTCCTTTCTATTCCTTTCTGTAGAATAATGGCTACACCTTCATTGTGCTGTCCATCCTCTCTTCCAGAGTAAAGTAATGTTTCTTCGTCCTGCTCCTGTCCATCTGCTCTCGCTTATCCCTAGAATGTGTAACCTATAGTTTCTCATTTCTGCCGTGACCTATTTTAGCTAACCCGTCTCATTCATTGTCCTGACATTCCAAAATCTTATTCTTGAATCATGTTTTGCGGTCAGGACGTCCGTTCTCGTGTCAGTGGTTTCCTTTCGGCTGTCACCACTGACAGTCATACGAGCCTCAGACTCCGGATGTCCGTCCCTCAGCAAAGTTTGTTTATTCGTTTTTGTTTCCGTAACTTAACTTTTTTTACATAGACAGGGGTGTCAGCCCTATGCTAAAACCCCCAACCTGGAGGACCAGGTTGTCTGCTTTAGTCTGACTCCTGCCCGCGCAAACCTGTCCAGCTTGGTAGAACCTTCCAGGAGTAAAACTCCCGCTGGCATAGCTCTGGGGGTAATCAGGGTACGCAAGCCGCCATACCTCGACAAGGTATTGACACCGGTGATGGCAGTACATGCTCCACAAGGAGCTAAAAGAAAAATGATGATGATGAAAAAGATGATAAACACCAGGTCTCAAATCAAATTATCTAAATCGTTCTACCGTGTAATTGTTTTAGCATGCTTTAAAACGTGGGCTTAATAGACTACAATAAAGCATTGGGCAAGATGAAACATGAGAAAATTGTCAAAATGTTAGAAAGCATAGTGATCGCTAAAACCTGAGAATAATAAAGAACATGCACCGGGAATAAACAGCAGCTATAAAAATTGGCAGGAAAATAGCGATGTTTCAGCAGATAAAATAGGGCGTTAGGCAGGGATATGCGCTGTCACATGATATGTTCAATCTGTGCAGTAAAAGCATAATGGGATCCCTAGAGGGCATGTCAGGAATGTCAGTGGGTCCACATGATATAATCAACTTAGGATGTGCTGATGATGTCGTCCTAATATCGACAAGTAAAAAAAAAAGAGTTAGAGACAATGTTTGATACAATAATGAGAGAAAGTAAACAAGAAGGATTTAGCCTACAAAGTGAAAAGACATACATAATGTTAATCTCAAAGAAAATGATTTCTCCAGAATGTACCATCAAAGTAAATGGGGCAATTTTTAAAAAAAAGTCAATAGATTCTAATACCTGGGCACATTTAGCATTAAATGGAAGATGCACCAGAGAGATGAAAGGCAGAATACCCCAGGCAAAAGCAGCATTTAATGAAATGACATTTTAAGCAAGAAAATGTTTGTCTAGGGTAGTAAGACAGATAGTTCTTCAGTGTTATAAATAGAGCTAATCCTGACACATGGAAGTGAGTCTTGGACAATTAGAAAATTAGACACGCATATTAACAACAACAAAAACAAACAAACAAAAAACTTGCAAGTCAAAGAGATATAGCTTTACAGAAAAAATGTTAACAATACCACGAACAGCTAAAACGAATTATGAGGATGTCGTGACAGGAGCCAGTAAGCAAAGGAAGTTCTTACTCAGATAGACGCAATACACTTTTTGGCATTTTATTAGAGGAA
The DNA here is from genome assembly GCA_024509875.1 of Oreohelix idahoensis. Lineage (NCBI taxonomy): Eukaryota > Metazoa > Mollusca > Gastropoda > Stylommatophora > Oreohelicidae > Oreohelix > Oreohelix idahoensis. Next base: position 66,475 of record JAMPIV010011885.1, read on the forward strand.
TGCTGGGATACACAGTATTGTGATAACGGATAGATTGAAGGAAAAAGGAGAGGACGACAAAGAGAGAAGATAGTGGGCAGTTTTTGGCATCGTGGTGTTGAAAGAAGTCAATAACATTATAGATAACAGCACTGGATACAGGAAGTTGTGGAGAGATATGATCGCCTACGCCAATTAGAGTGGTACTGAAGAAGAAGAGATAGAGTTGTAATAATCAAGAACTATGATCTTTTGATGGAAGGTCCAAATCAGAAATAAAGAACAGAATAGCCCAAGCAAAAACTGCATTCCGGAAGATTAAAGCGTCCATACTACAATTTGTTATGGGTGGAAGCGAGGAAAAAACTGATTCATTGTCACATAGATCTGGACATCTTAGAAGGAAGCGAATCATGTAAAATCGGTACTTAAACAGGAAGATACCATGAGGCTGCAGCAATGTGTTTTTACATCGGAATAGTAAGAATCTCGTATTTGAGGTTGCAGGAATAGGATCTACCTCTAATTCCTACACTCTCAGATGTCTACTTGAATATTTTGAAAGAACGCAGTGGTCAGCTTCAGGCTATTCAAGTGTCTCACGTTGCACTGTTTCGTTAGGACAGTGGTCCAGCGCATCCGATTTCAACATGCATTCGGGTTGCGTTCTTTAGCCTTTGACTATCCCCAGCCTACCTGTAAGGCAGCAATTGAGTGTCTCCATTTGACTGGTATTGACAAAAACCGTATACATTTTTTTAACGTCAATATTTATGTCGCCATCTTAGTATGGGGTCTTACATCACAATGTTAAGAATACCTTTAAGGCTATAGGAATGTGGTTTTACATCGAAATGTTAAGAATACCTTGGAGACTTAAAAGATCAAAAGAGTGTATCCCCAAAGAGGCAAGTGCGCGAAGGATAGCACTTAAACATCCCAGAAAGAAGCGGTTAATTATATTTTTTCCTTGACTTTTTCACAGAAGAGTATGTAAGAAAATAATGAATCTTACTTACTTACTTAGTCGTTCATCTTTTACCTTGGGGTCTAGAAGTTTGCCAGAGACAGCATCATGCTATCCTATTCGATTGTCTTCCTTTGGTCTGCTCCAGTCCAGTCCTTGGTCCTTCTGAGATCGTCTGATGTTGTCCTCCGAGCGAACTTTGGGCCGTCCTAGGGTCTGGAAAATTGGCTCTTGGTTTGTCATGGCAGCCGGTATTCTCTAATTCTGCAGACATGGCCAAACCATCGCAACTGGGACTTCCACTCGGGTATGCATGGGCTGGGTTTCAAGGCTGTAACGAACCGTTTGGTTGCAGAGTATGTCGCTTCTTGTCACTTGAACCACCTTCTTCAGTTACCTCACTTCTGAGGTTTGAAACTGGCCCTTGTTGGTTGTAGGCATTGCCCATGACTCTCATCCATGAGTCAAGACTGAGGCTTAGGTGCAGCGATATACAACCATCGTAGCCTCTTTACCAATTTCTCTTTTGCTGGGAATATAATGAGTCAACTGTGAAAATTAATGGAAAAGCGACAGAGGACAAAGAATTTTAGTTTTGGTTTTTGGACCATGCACATACAAATTTGGTGTTTATCATGTGGACAGGATAGCTGGTTCAATCCCATGTGGGTAATAATTAGGGTATATAGTGTTCATCATTCTATATAACTTATTACATTGGTTGTTTTTTCTTGTGTGTTGGTTCTTCCAGTTCTAGGAACAGATAGTTGTGCAGAGAAAACTATTACTGCAATTGGTGTCGCACTTGAAGTTGAATAAATGAAAATTTTAATTCGAAGGAGGAAGTAGGTTTTAAAATGATGAAAGTTAAGATTAGAATTAAACAGAGAGCAATATTCTTAGAAAAATTGAGCTGGAAAAAAATGTAGATTATCGATCTTCTTATTTTCAACTGAAATAACTCAACATTTACAAATTAACACACAAACTTGATGTTCATTTCCTCAAGATAACACGATTTGATGCAGACGGCTTCTGCTGTGTATGTCACACGCAAAAATCTGATCTCTGAAGGTAGAGATCTCACGAACAAGATTGTGAAAATATGTTCTAATAAAGAATCTTGCTGGTTCCAGAACTAATTTCCCCTCTAGTGATTTCGGGTTGCTAAAGTCCGATGGAAGGATGATAGAGCGGTGTAATCTGTGTGGAGTAATAGGCTTAGAACGGCGTCTTGTTTATCGGTGCTTCCCCCTTCGCTATTGTTCCCATTAACGGGGAGATAAATATTCACTCTATTTGCGCCAGTAAAAGTGCATCTGGTGTATATTTTCACCGCGGAACAAGGGAGAGTATCACATTGTTAAACCCCGATAATATTGAAGAATACATAGCAACATGAGGCATTCTGATGATCAGAAGATTTTTGATTGCAGGAGATAGGCGTTAGAATGCTGTGTTGGCTGCAGTAAAGTACAGTCAACATAATTGCATGTATGTTCATGTTCCCTTCTTGTGAGTGCTACTGTTATCGCTGCATTGATAATTGTTGTCGTGTACTATGAGCAGTGTATGATAGGGTTTCCATTCGTCCCGTTTTTTCCGGGACAGTCCCGTTTTTTGATAAAATGTCCCGGTGTCCCGAATTTATTCCACATGTCCCGCTTTTTAAGGGTCCTTCCTGAAAAAAAAAATCTTTGGGTAACGAATTTTATTCCGTGTTTTAGTAGTGTTACTTTATCATTTTCCGGTTACAGTGGACCCTTGGTTTGAATCTCGAACAAAAATTCGAAAGTCGACCAAAACAGTGTTCATTGAGCATCTACCAAATGATTTAATGCGTATTAGCATTATTATACAGTATTTTTATCGTTTTTCATCCGCATAATGCCGAAACGTAAGTGCAGTACAAATGATAACATTACAAGAGAATTTCCATTCATTAAAGGTGTAGATGAAAATGTGGAATGTACTTTATGCAGCTCTAAATTTTGCATTTCACATGGTGGTCGGTCAGACGTAGTCAACCACGTGAAAACGAAAAAAACATAAAGGTGCTGTTGAAAGTAAGGCTTCCAACAGCAGTAGGGCCTATAAGTCATTTCTTAAATGCTAAAACCCAGAGTGAAAAGGAAATGGAAAAACAGTTATCATTGGCAGCACAGGAAGTAACCTTCGCTTATCACACGGTGATGCATAACCACAGCTTTAAGTCCATGGACTGCACAACAGCCATCGCGAAAAAACTGTTCAACGATAAAGTGGAAGTTGTGTTAGTTAATGTGTGTATTTTTATACGACTATCTTATTTTAAGTGCAACATATAATATATAATAGATTTATGTGTGCTTTACCTTAATTTTTAACATGTCCCGTTTTTTTACAAAATGTCCCGGGTTTTTTTTTTTTTTTTTTTTTTAAATTTTAATTCCCCTTATCGGGGTTCAAAATGAGGTCATAAGACTTTATTTGGTTTGGTGTGTTAAAGGTGTGTGGACCTGACCCTGGATAAGACCCGGCATACTCTAGAAATGATCCCTAGAAGTACGACACTTTGAACTTAGCCAAAAGAGGCCCAGAAGCGATTTTTAGGTAAAAATTTGGAAATGTTCCGGTTTTTTAACAAAACATTATGGGAACCCTAGACTGTATGATAACTTTATTATTGTAGTTAAATACACTGAACGTATTTTGAGAAGTTTAAACATTTAATCTAAAGCTCACATGAAAGTTGGTCACTGCTAAAGCTATTTTAAATAAAAGCTCACCAATTAAGTTGTGTAAAATGAATACACATACTTAAAGCACAATACCATGTATCATTCCAAGCTTGGCCCTTTAAACACAATTTGTTTTCGCAGTTCATTATTTCCCTTACCATTAAACTTTTGCGCTAATAGAATTACTTCCACTTTAGTTTAAATTGTTTTCATTATAATATACTGTAGTACATCCAATAAGAGGCAGTTCCTGTTTTTGTTGCTGGACTTATGTACCATTTGATATCAATACAAAATCACTTTAAATCAAATCATTTAAGCAAGTAACTGACATCGCTGTCACGTTTTGTCTCCCCTTTTTATCTGCAGTAGTGGTCCAACGGTGGCCAAAACCTAGAATAGCTAATGTGGGTCTTCAAAAGTGTCTACCTTCGCACAAGATTACTCTTGGCGGCGATGCAGATAGAAGAATGATGATGCTGCTACCTCGAGGGAGTCTTCACAAGATATTTAAGAAATCGAGAATGGTGCTGAATGAGTCTGAGCACGTTAACTCTTTATCTTTCCCGCCGCCTTTTGTGGAGAGATATAATGTTAGCTCGTTCAAGCCCCAACTGAGTTAACAGTAAAATTTTTCTGCTTATTATTATTGTTTTTGCTCGTATTGGCTCTTTAGATGTAGATATAAATATATATATTAGAATACTGATTCACACGTGTGCACTTCTTGTTGTAATAATTAATTCAATCGGCTTTCTTGAGCTTAATTTTAGAAAAGAAAGTTTTTAGTTTGGCCGGCTAAAATTGGGACTTGCCTAAATGTTAAAGTTCCGATGCTGCTGGTTCCGTAGATTCGTCTCTGTGGTGAGTTTCCAGATAAGTCAGGAAGTCACCGCACCTGCTCAAGGCAAGAATCTTCACAACCCGTGGAGTGTAGGTTTCAAGTGTCAATGACAAGCTTTGAGCCTGTGACGAAAGTACTGAGATTCTGTCTTTCAAATGGCCCATGTCTTTTTCTCCTTGCATTTTTGTTCACTATTTCTAGGAGGGATTACAGAAAAATCCTTCCCCATGTGTCTTCTCCTTCTATTTATTTACGTTTTCAGAGAGATTACGGTGGAGTTTCATCTCATCTACATCTATGTTCCTTCTCTATGACTAGTAGTCTTGTTTAGTGTTGGAGTGTAGGGAACTGTTGCATTATTATTCTAGACGAAGGACTTTAGAGCCTAGATCAGATTGGCACCAGTTTTAGTCTTTTTAAAGACAGGGCAGGTGGCCCTAGACGCATTTTTCGGGAGTTAAATTATTTGCGGCCATTTTTCTTCATTGCCAGTGTAGGGCTAGGACTAATTCCCGTTTCTTTGTCTAAAACCCATGCACGTTGCATCAGAATGATCTAAGGTTCTGATTGGCTGAGAGCTAACTGCAGTTGAAATGCAGAGCTCCCATTGGCTTAGAACCACGCCGCGCATATGACGTCATGAAGTCGGCGCGTGAGGGTCCTGATAATAAATACGCCCGAATTTCATAAGTTCGGTCTCTAAAAATTAATTGCCAAGCCGCGTTCCTGATTCAAATTATCGATTGCCTTCAGTGAGGAAATTCGAAATTTGGTAAGCAGAATTTTCGTGGTAACTTTATTTAATTTTGTCTAAGCCTAGGCCGATCAGTAAAGTTTCTTGGGAAGTTTTAGTTTAATTTAATTCTTAACTCCAGAGCCATCAATACTATCCTGGTGATAAGACTTGAGAGACCTAATAGGTCCAGTTAATTTCCTTATTGAAGGAATAGCGTTGTCTAGATGGTTTAGATGTTGCGAGGTTACGGCCATGCTTGGGTTTATTTCAAAAACAGGTCTGCAGAGAAACCCGCAGCTGCGAATTTTATTTATTTATAGAATAGTCGGGAGTGTGTGTAATGTGTATTTTCATTTGTGATTTTATTGAGAATGTAATGCTGCAAGTTATTTATATTATAGTACACTTCTATAGGTGGACGAGGGGAGAAGAGGTGGAATTTGTAAAGCACGTGAGCGCGTTGGTTACGGTATATTTATTGATACGATGTTCAGAGGGACGAGGGGGAGAGAAGCACGTGGTCATAAAATTGTAACCACGTGTTTGTAACTACTGAGATTTAATTGATAACCTTACTTACTTAGTCGTTCCCCTTCTACCGTGAGGTGTAGAGGTTTGGAAGAGAGAGCGCCAGACCATTCTATCAGCTGTCTTCTTCTTGGCCTGGTTCCATTCTAGTCCTCGGTCCTTCAAAGATTGTCTAATGTTGTCCTCCCAGCGGACTCTGGGTCGTCCTGGAGGTCTGGATCCCTGGCTCTTTGTTTCCCATGCTTGTCGTGGTAGCCGATCTTCTCCCATTCTTCTGCAGACATGGCCAAACCATCTTAGTTGGGACTGTTCTATTTGGGTCTGCAGCGGATGGGATTTTAGGCCTTGACGGATCGTCTGGTTGCGGACCATGTCTCTTCTTGTTACTTCAACCACTTTCCTCAGATACCTCATTTCTGAGGTTTGGATCTGGCTTTTGTGGGTTGTAGTCATTGCCCACGACTCGCATCCATATGTCAAGACTGGGACATAGGTGGAGCGGTATACAGCCATCTTCGTTTTCTTACCAACCTCTTTCTTGCTGAGGAATCCACGATTTATGGCCTGAAAAAGTCTCCCAGCCGCTGCTTTCCGAGTGGCCAACTCTTCTTTGATGCCTCCCTTTCGGTCTATAATAGCTCCGAGATATTTAAAGTGGTCGACCTACTCCAGGACCTGTTCTCCCAACTTAATCTGATGTTTTCTTTCTTCTCGTGATATCACCATGGATTTTGTTTTAGAGCTGCTTATGACCATCCCTCTCTTCTCCAGCTCTTCCTTCCAGACTTGCAGGTTGGATTGGAGATGTGCCTCTGATTTAGCAATCAGGGCAACATCATCAGCAAATGCCAGCTCCGAAATATAGACCTGTCTCTAATTGATAACCATTATGTATAACTTTTGACGGCATATATATGCTAGTATCTAACAGGGTTATATGTTATTGATTGTGCATTATTGTTCTGTGAATTCAGAAGATGGGAGAAGTAATTTTAAAGGGAATTATTTTGTATTACATTTTGACTGTGATTACTATTATTGACGGGAAGTTTAGGAATTCCTAGAGATAGAGTATTTTTGTGTTAATAATTTGCTGCATGAAGGGTCAGCGTAAGAAGTAGGCCACAGTACGACTGCCCAGACCGGGCCAGTGAAAATATTGTTGTTGCTGGGAGTTAGTCATGCAGAACCCTGGGTCAGACGGTCTGTGTGATTGTATTACCGGGAAATGTTTATTTTGGGGCTCAGGTAGAGACGGGGAGAGAGAGAAGAGAGGGAAGTTACGTGTTGAAGAGTAAGGAAGTTAATTGTTATTTGTACTAGAGTATTAACGGTTTGTTTAGCTGTTGTTTTTGCTTTTGTATAAACAGCAGGTACCGGCTTTTGTGGGGAAGAGCAGAATTTTGATACTACAAAATTTCTCCCACGGCACAGTGGTGGCATTCGCAGACCCCCAAAGTCTCGCGTTAATTGCCAGTGGTGGAAGGAGAGAAAGAAAAGACGTTTTCCCAGGCAGGGGAAGACATTTTCCAGCGACTAGGATTTTTATGGATAAATCCTGAGCTCTGACGCTCGTTACACACGCAGATTTGGCATGCTGCCAGCGTTGTGGTAATTTTATGTTCGCTTCGTCACGGCCATAATAACGCCGAAAGCCCATCGCCCAGTCATAGGTAATCGGGCCAGTAAATTCAGAGTGGTAGGAGAAGCCAGCTACAGTTCCAGTCTAGAATCCAGTGGGGTTCTGTTAAACCTTAGTCATCAATTCCAGAGTTCGTGGAGAGAGAGAGGGTAAACATTCTCTCTACTGAAGTCAGCACAGATAGGCAGAACTGATAGTTTTGGTGAATCATAGCAGAGGACCGCTGCTGAAGTTTAGAGGTGCAGTTAGTTGTGTTCAGGAGATTCCAGGATAGCCTGTGTAGAACCGAAGTCTGTGCAGAGATTGTGTAGACACTTCGTAGTCGTTCCAGCTATCAGTGGACTTAGAGTTAGAGTTAGAATTTAGAACAGCTAGTTTGGAGTGTAGGCGACATCAAGTGCAGTGTAGTTCATTTCAGTTAACCTTACCTTCTTTCTCCATACAGGTTGCAATTGTGGGAGAAGGGTTGGGGTTGATGCATTTTAACTGTGCTTGATTTTGTTTCAGGTGTGCATCCTCGCACTTTATGTATGGGACATGCATATGTTTGTTTGTTTATAGGTGTATAATAAACTTGTAAAAATTGTAGCTGGCATCAGTCATTTCATTTAAGTACAGTAGCTATATGTTGTCAGTATCTTGGTGTTTGTGAAGCTTGATATAACCTTATCCCCTTAGGGTAGCTAGAGGTCGTTGACAACTATAGCACATAAGACGTCCGAAGTGGCGAGGAAAGAATCAACCTCGGTTCTTAACCTCGGAGCCAATAGTGTCAACTGTTCACATTTCACTATCATTTTCTTCTAAATCTATCTTTTCAGTCTTTCTTCTCACTAGTGTCTTGTCACTGTATGTAGACAGTCTCTAGTCCTAAATCCATTTCGTGACAGAGCCACAGATAGTAGTACAGCAAATAGTCTCTTCAATTTGTACCACAAATAGTCGGGTCGCCTCGTGTTGGTCCCACAAACTTTAGATGAAATAAAAGAACAAATTCCGCTGCTAAATCTTTGTTCTCCTGATGTTAATCAGGCGCCTTACCTGCTGTCCATCAGCCGTTTGTTTTCTCAGATTTTTTACTCTCCCTGAGCGTATACCACATCACTCAAAGGGATATGATGAACACTCACCATTATCTCAGTTAATTTAATGAAAAATTTGTGACTGGACAGGGACAATTGACTTGTGCCTGAAGCAACAAATTAAGTTTAGGTACATTCACAAAATGATAACATACAACTATGCACAGATTGATGTAATCATCACTCACTCCATGCACCATTCGGAGTCTGGGGTTACCTCTGCTTTTGGTTCTTCCGTGAGAACTAGCATGAAACAATCACCATCGCTTGCTATGGTGGTTCATGAATGTATGCTTTTGACATGCTGAGATTGCCAGCTTAGTATGAATCTTTAACACCACTAGCAAGTATAAACATGTCAAATTCAAAGTATAAGAAATATTTTACAACTCACCTCAATAAGTGAGAAATCTTAGACTTCTTGCACAGGTAAATAGTCTTGGAAACTTGATATAGATGCCTAGAGCATTTAGTTCTATTAACAATCCCTCTGCGACTTTGTGAATAAGTCCTGTATAAGTCCGGTTTCTGTATGAATAATTTAGGGTTTCCTTGCTGTAGTGCTCAGAAGTGTTCGTCTACGTACGGTCCTATTTAAAGTCAGAATCTTTACTTCTATTGTTTCCTGGCTTCTGTCCGAGTGTCTACTTGACGATTTCGGGAATGCAGTTTCGTATGTCTAAAAATGCCTACATTTTATCTCAGCCTACACCCATGCACTCTTGTTGTCTGCTTCTTGGCAACTCCCGATCACAGCGATTGTATATGACAACTCGAATTGCCAAACCAATGGCATTCAAAGTATTATATTATGACAGAGTAGTGGTTAAGGAATTTCCGGTGTGACGCATACGCTTGAGAATTTAAATAGCCACTTTCCATTTATGGAATTGCGATTTCCGTAAAGCGATGTCAAGGTTTTCTTAGATCTTTCTTCCCGCTCACTCTTCAAAATGTCTTCCAAGATTGCGATTATCTATAATCACCTATCCCAAGTAAATACTTAAAATTAAAACCTCTTTTTTAACAAACTAAACTTATTTGTAAATCAATTTTAAATCTATAATTTTCAGACTTTCTTGCTACAACCAGGAGAACCGTCGCATGCCAAGCGAATCAAAAATCCCAATCATACGCCATACCTCATCGTTACTTTTATCTTTCTCTTTCGTTGTTCTTGGTTCATAATATGGCGCAACTGTTACTTATTCATCTATTTCTGTTTTCGACCTTCATCAGTTCCGCCCACGAAACCTTCAGTCGCTTAGTTTGTTATTTTCCAGTTGTTAATTAGGCTCGCCACCTTTGGATTCAAGTCAGTGGCATGTAAAGTTACATTCATACATTGTTGTAGTTTCCAGACACTATACTGATCTGTTTACAATTTTTCACTGTAATTTCCGGCTGGAATAGTTGCTGTGTGGTAGACGTACAGAGATCTGTATTTGTTTTTAACTTTTGGCTATGTGATGTGAAATAAGTGAGGGAGACATTGTATGTGTGAGGGTTTGGAGATTGAATGCGGCATTCTTGCTAAATCTTGATAGATCCCTGTAGTGGTTTTGATGGTATTGTATGATGGTGATATTACTAAGTGTGATGTATGAGGTCAGCTGTGAAGGCTCCTGAGATAAAATGTAGCTGTGAATTTTCAGAAGGCCTTTCTTGCTACCACTACGACCTCACACCTATCTTTTTTTCTAATGAATGTGGCTACGTTAAAATCTAGGGTACTGAATGTAATGTGTTGTATTGACATATACACACACACACACAGATATTAAATAATATAATATTATCAATAAAATTTAGAACACAATGAACTAAATTCAGCTGGTGGAATTTTAGAAAGTAAATCTTTTTTAAATTTATTTGTTCTGAACCAAGGTTTTATTTTGGTCAGAACATATGAAAGATTTTGGAATTTATGAGTGAATGGCATGAATAAATGGCATGATAAATAAAAGGTGTGTACGTATACAATTTTCACGATTAGTTAATATTTCTACAGTTCATAATTTTATTTTCCCTGGGAGAACGATGAATAGATGTGCTGTTGGGGTGGCTTCATCCCTCCCTGTCTATGCCTACCAAACATTCTCCATTTATGATGGAAAGAAATGGGATGTTTTAGTAGTAATTCACTTTGGGTGCTATGTCTATGAAGTTGGTGTAAATCCAGCAGACCAGCCTGCTTACGTAACTTTGAAAGAGTAGTTCTGGTGCTGGAATCTGGTGGCCCCACCTCTCCGTGCTTGGGGGCAATATATCAGTTGGCCCCACCTCTCCGTGCTTGGGGGCAATATATCGGGTGACCCCACCTCTCCGTGCTTGGGGGCAATACAAGGCTGTTCTGCCGAGATGCGACACTGCACGGGTCCTCACTCTCAATTATTATTTACAATAACACCATTTAGACAGGGTCAGATCTCTCTGACCATACAACACATCTTACCAAGTTGGTTTCACATAGGATAAGTTCTCCCAGACTACATATTCCGAAATATGTTTATTAGCTTCCTGCCATAGGATAGGATAGGTGATATGTTCCACTGATCTCAACACTTGATCTGTCCTTCCTAATCCTTGCTGGAGTTTATATATATTGTTTGTCCCTAGACCCTGAACTAGGGTGGGGGGTCTAGAGCAAATCCTTACTTGTTGTAAGGCTAGATTTCGATATGGCAGTATCAAATCACTCGAAACATTAAACAATATACAAAGAAATAATTTCAATCTTACCAGATTATGAATAAAGAACACAGAAATGCTAGCAAAACTCAGCTGAGCTGCTGGCTATAGTATGGCGTCCCTGAACTTATTTCAATTTACTTCATTGGAAATCACCACACTTAAAATTTATTGTGTCTATCACTGGACAACTATTGAGGAATGGCAAAAAAGCTCGTCTGAGCGCTGATAATATGATTGTCTGTGGCCAATCAATGCCTTGTGTTTTTTTTCAAATTCAAATTTCCTACACTAAAGTCATTTCAGTCATGCTTCAGTCAAGTATGGATTTTTATCTGTTAGTCCGTCCGTCTCTACTTGCGTTTTCACAAAAAACGTACTTGGTTTTTGAACCAACCTATCCGTCCCCTCTACAAATTTTGTCTTTAAAGTTATTTTTAGCCACAGCTCCCACCAATGTCCCTCTCTTTCATTCTAACTAGATTTGGACACTTGAGTCTCAAGGTCGTGGTTTTTGTGCAAATTAGTGACATGTTTGATTCAATGCAGTCTTTCGCTGATGTGAACAACACAGTCTTTTGTCAATGTCTTCATTATTATCTATCCGTCTGTATAAATAAAAGCATATTATTTCACTGCTCAAAATGGGCCATCCGGCCAGCTAATTTTTATATTCCTAACATTAGTATTCACCCGTGTGTTACCGGGGCCCGAAAGGGGAGCAAAGAATAGTAACACTGTCCCCTGCCAAGCATGTCGTAGAAGGCGACTAAGGAGGGTTGGGCATGGGGCCGGTTACCCCATCCTGTAAAAAAAATTTAAACCACAAAAAACTTCAACAAATATGGACAAGTCAAATAAAGAAAATAAAACACAGCCATCCAAGACAGGGGAAGGTCCTCTCGCGGGGAGGCGTATGATGCAACACAGAGAAAGCCGAAAGGAGTCTGTGTTGCTGACTAACCTTCTTTCTTCTAGGAGAACTTCCAGATTTGGCACCTGGAATGTTCGGACATTGAACGAACAAGGGAAAGTGGCACAAGTAGCAGCAGAAATGAGGGAATACAAAATCGAGGTTCTGGGAATGTGTGAAACAAAGTGGAAGGGGGTAGACAGGAAGAAACTCATCACAGGTGAATTGGTGCTGTCCTCAGGACACGAAGACGAAAGTTCACACCACAGTGAAGGGGTAGCTCTTATGTTATCTAAAGAAGCACAGAAAGCACTCATTGAATGGGAAGCTGTGGGACCCAGAATAATAACAGCTATTTTCAAAACAGCTAAAAAGAAAATTCATGTCAATGTCATCCAATGTTATGCACCAACTAATGACAAAGAAGAGTCTGTGAAAGAAGCATTTTATACTAAACTACAGGAAATTATGGATAAAATAAAAAAGAAGAGACATCACAATTTTGATGGGTGACATGAATGCAAAGATAGGTACAGTCAATACTGGATTTGAAGAAGTCATGGGAAAACATGGGCTAGGAGTAATGAATGAAAATGGAGAACTATTCGCAAACTTCTGTGCTTCAAATCAACTGGCTATAGGAGGAAGCATGTTTCCACATAAGAGAATACACAAGGCAACATGGATATCACCAGACCATAGAACAGAAAATCAGATCGATCATATATGCATAAAGAAGAAGTTTAGATCATCATTGCAGGATGTAAAGGTATATAGAGGAGCAGATGTGGCATCAGATCACCATCTTCTGATAGCCAAAGTAAAAATGAAACTCAAGAGATATGCAACAATGCAAAATTATAGACAACAGTTTAATGTAGGACAGCTAAGAAATCAAGAAACAAGAGACAAATTTGCGGTCACAGTATCCAACAAATTCCAAGTGCTCCAACAGTTGGAAGATGTAGAGAATACAGAAGACTATTGGCAGCAGGTCAAAACGGTATGGAAGGAGACATGTGAAGAAATACTGGGGAAAAGGGAAAGACAACAAAAAGCATGGATAACAACAGAAACCATCAATAAGATAAAAGATAGAAAAAACAAGAAAGCAGAGTTAAACACAAGCAAAACCAGAAGTTCCAAAGCCAAGGCTCAAGAAGTGTACACAGAAGCAAACAAAGAAGTAAAAAGAAGTATCAAAGAGACAAGAGGAAGTATATTGAGGAGTTGGCAAGAGAGGCAGAAGATGCTGCAGCCAAAGGAAATATGAGAGAACTGTATAGCAGCACAAAGAAGCTAACAGGGAAATACAAGCAAACAAGTTGCCTCATAAAAGATAAGAATGGGAAACTGCTCAGCAATATACAAGAGCAAATGAAGAGGTGGACAGAATATTTTGGGGACCTTCTCAATAGACCAGCTCCACAAAACCCGCCGGACATCCAGCCAGCAGAAGAAGAGCTACAAATTAACGGTGAAAGACCAACGAAGGAAGAAATAAAGAAAGCCATAAAGCTTCTAAGAGATGGAAAAGCGTCTGGACCTGATAGCATTCCAGCAGAGGCCATCAAAGCAGATATCGACACGGCTACAGAGATGTTATATAAATTACTTGGTAAAGTCTGGGAAAAAGAAGAGATACCAGCAGAATGGAAGGAAGGATATCTGGTTAAGTTCCTAAGAAGGGAAATCTACAAGAGTGCACAAATTATAGAGGAATAATGTTACTATCAGTGCCAGGAAAGGTATTGAACAGGATTATCCTTGAGAGATTAAAGGAGTCCATAGACAAGAAATTGAGAGATGAACAAGCAGGTTTTCGACAAAACAGATCATGTACAGACCAGATAGCCACTTTGAGAATAATAGTTGAACAAAGTCTGGAATGGAATTCACCACTATACATCGGATTTGTGGACTACGAAAAAGCATTTGACAGTGTGGACAGAGAATCACTTTGGAAATTGATGAGGCATTATGGAGTTCCCCTGAAAATCATTAATTTAATAAAGAAAACCTATGAAGACATGACGTGCAGAGTTCTTCATGAAGGACAGCTTACAGAACCATTTGGGATAAGAACAGGAGTGCGACAGGGATGCCTCTTGTCTCCATTTCTTTTCTTGCTGGCAATAGATTGGGTTATGAGATCATCGACAACACACAACAGAAATGGAATCCAGTGGACTCTGACTAAGCAGTTGGATGATCTGGATTTTGCTGATGATTTGGCTCTCCTGTCCCATAACCGTAATCAGATGCAGGACAAATTGAAAACACTCGATGAGAGGTCACAGCAATTGGGTCTGAAAATACACAGGGAAAAGACAAAAATAATGAGAATAAATGCAGGTAATAAAAACAGGGTTGAACTTGAAGAAACGCCAATACAAGATGTAGAATCATACACATATCTTGGCAGTAATATAGACAAAGTTGGAGGGACAGACAGCGATATCAAAATAAGAATACAAAAAGCAAGAGGAGCTTTCATTGCATTGGGAAATATATGGAGATCAAGAGAAATAGGATCCAACACGAAAATAAGAATCTTCAACTCAAATGTGAAGTCAGTCCTATTGTATGGCTCGGAGACATGGAGAACAACAAAGACAACAACCAAAAAGCTACAGACTTTCATAAATGGGTGCTTGCGTAGAATAGAGGGATTAAAATGGTATGACAAGGTTACCAATGTGGAACTGATGACAAGAACTGGACAAGTGCCAGTGGAACAAGAGATGAGAAGAAGACGGTGGCGATGGATAGGACACACACTGAGGAAACCTGTTGATAGCATTACAAGGCAGTCCTTGTTCTGGAACCCCCAGGGCAAGAGAGGCAGAGGAAGACCAAGAAGTACATGGAGAAGAGAGTTGGAAACAGAGGTGAAAATGATGAGGAGAACATGGAAAGAACTTGAGATGATGGCACGTGACAGGAGGACTTGGCATGTGTTTGTTGAAGGCCTATGCTCCTTTGGGAGTGGAGGGTTATGAAATGAACATTAGTATTAAGAAAAAGTTACTTTTTTAATTTTGTAATATTTCAAGCATCTGCGTTGTAATGCTTTTGCCGCTGAATTCAAATAAAAGGCTTGGTATCGCATAAGCGTCCCTTTCCGTACCTCGTGTCAATTTGGGGACGTGACTTTTCCTCCGTTCCCCCCCCCCCCCCCCCCCCCCCCCCCCCCCCCCCCAAATTGCATCTTCTAAGCCTTGCTAGTCTCACGCAATTTTTCAGTCATATTTTTTTCCTTTTGATCCGCCGTTCTCATCCCGTTCAAATGGTAACCGTTTTGACTTCCCGTCTAGCAAGTCAATTTTTATGGAGGGTAGTGACCCGCGGCGTGGGCGATCATGCCTTCTAGTAACTTACGCATTCTTTTTTATCCCTACATTTTATCCTTTGGAGATATTTTTACGTTGTATCACTTGTTAATTTTATGACACATCTCCCCACTTGAAAACATGCCTACGGCAAGTTCTAAAACCAGTGATACACATAGATAAAATCTCTCCTCACGCCTGCCATTTCTCTAATTTTGATCATTGCGTTTTCATGCTTAGCCTGAGATAAGAATACGAGAGGCTGATGATCCGTCTCGACCAAAAAAGTCCTACCATACAGATAGATTTGAAACTTCTTTATTGCCCAGATTAACGCTAAACATTCTTTTTCGCTTGTGGAGTATCCTTGTTCCGCCTTATTCAATTTGCGGCTTGCATAAGCGACTGGTTTCAGTTCCCCATCAGGTGAAGATGATCTTTGCAACAAAGCCCCTCCGAGTCCTACATTACTTGCATCGGTTCTTAAGACAAAGTCCTGTGTCAAATCAGGCAGTTTGAGAATAGGCTTGCTAGTGAGTTTTTCCTTTAAGTCTTGGAACGCTAATTCACTTTGCGCAGTCCAAATAATTTTTTCTGGAAGTCCCTTGCGAGTCAGATCAGTCAGAGGAGCACAAATAGAGTTAAAATCTTTGATATATTTTTGATAAAATCCGCATAACGACACGAATGATCGCACGTCCTTTTTTGTTTGTGGCCTAGTTGCTCTCTGCAGTTTTTCCAAATTCTTAGGATCAGGGGTCATATTACCCTGATATACAGTGTGTCCCAAGAATTCCAACTCTTTGCATCCAATACAACATTTTGTTGGCCTAGCAGTTAAGTTCGCCTCCCTTAGTCTATTAAATAACATTTCTAGAGCTTCAATGTGTTCTTCAAATGTCTCTGTGGCGACGAGAATATCATCCATGAAATTCGTGATACATGGGTTATTCAGGGGATCCAACAATTTGCGCATCATCCTTGAAAATACACTCGGAGCATTTTTCAGTCCGAATGGTAGCATGTTGAATTCATAATGTCCATCCGAAGTGCTAAAAGCCAAATAAGGTCTCACTTCAGGCTTCACTGGGATCTGGTAATAGCCTTTACTAAGATCCACCTTTGAAAAGTATTTTGCCTTGTTTAATCTGGCAAATAACTGTTTTGTGTCTGGTAATGGATCCACTTGTCCTTCTGTGACAGCATTCAGTTTCCTGTAATCTATGCACAGTCGGTGTTCCCCAGACGGTTTTCTCAACAAAACGACACTAGAACTAAAAGATGATTCACTGTGCGAAATAATCCCCTCCTTCAACAAATAATCTATTTCTTCCTTCAATGCCTTCTCCTTCGCGAACGGAATAGAATAGGCTCTCATACAGATTGGGTTTGAGTCTACCAGTTTCATGTCATACTGTAGCAAATTTGTATGGCCTGGTTTATCTGTTAATACATCTGTATGTTCCTCCAGAACCTGTTGAACTCTCTCCCTCTGGTTTTTAGTCAGGTGCTTACTGACTTTTACCTGTGCTGCTGTTTCACAAGGATGTAATGGGTATTCATGTGAGGTGAGTGGTTCCTTTTGCATTTGAGTTGCGATAGCTAAGGTCAGTAAGGGGGTGCTTTCCTGGAGTGGTCTGTCCAGATACTTCTTTAACAGGTTTACGTGATAAACTTTCTCCTTCCCCTTTTTGTCAATTTTATAGTTTGTTCTAGACACCTTCTCTAGAACCGTATATGGACCTTGCCATCCAATTTGTAATTTATTCTGGCTACCGGGTAGTAGAAGCAGCACCTTCTCTCCCACAGCTAGTTCTCTGTACTTTGCCTTCCTATTAAAATATGCTGCATGTTTCTTCCTGGCTTGTTTCAAATTATCATTTGCCAGTTTCCATCCAGCTTTCAAACGAGTGGTCAGTTCGTTCACGTATTGATAAGATGAGGTAACAGTCTCTTCCGCCTTCTCATCTGTCCAGGTCCTTAATAAAGCTTCTAATGGACCTTTTATTGGCCTCCCAAATAGCAGAGTTGCGGGAGCCATCCCGGTTGAACTATGTGGTACCTCCCGATACGCAAACAATGCGGCGGGCAGGAATTGATCCCACAGATCCGGTTTTTCGTGTGCCAGCTTTCTCAGGATATAAATGAGAGTCCCGTTGAACCTCTCTACCTGGCCGTTCCCTTGTGGATGGTACGGACTACAATGAAAGTGTCTGGCTTGAAATAGTTTAAAAACTTCTTCCGTTAGTTTCCCCTTGAACTGAGAACCATTATCCGTCAAGATTTGATGCGGGAATCCTAATCGGGTAAATATTGTAAGTAGTGCCTCTGCTACATGTTTTGAATCAATTGATGGCAGGGCTACCGCCTCTCCCCACATAGAACAAGTGTCCACCAAAGTAAGGATGTAACTGTTCCTCCTCTTGGTCCGAGTGAGAGGTCCCACAATATCCACTGCAACCCTCTCAAAAGGTGTTCCCACTATGAGCATTTCCCCTAGAGTTGCAGGAGCAGTCCAGTGCTTTGGAGCTACCCTTTGACATTCAGGGCAGGATTTGACATATCTTTTTATATCCTCCGTTATCCCTGGCCAGAAGTAATGACAAGCTATACGCTGTCCTGTGGCGCTGATCCCCATGTGACCACTGAAAGGAATCGCATGCCCGACTTCCATCACTTTATCTCTATATGAAGTGGGAAGAACCAGCTGGTTGTGACCATTTGTTCCAGTTCCGGCCTTCCTGTATAATAGTTTGTTCTTCATGAAATATTCTCCCTTGCTCGGAGGTGTGTGGCATTTGGGCAATTTTTTAAAACATGGCTTGAGTGTCCTATCCTCAGCCTGCGCCTTCCTCATCTCCTCTGGATGAGCATTTATAGGTTCACCTTCTTCCTCCTTCTTCTGTAACCTGGTCTGCACTGTCGCCATGATCACAGGCCTCTCGGGATTCCCCAAGAAGACGTATCTACACCCCAATATCAGAGGGTAGATTGGTTCATCTATCACTGCTGCTCTGATTTCTCCTTCCACATAGCGAGTTTTCACCGTTATCCTTGCGATGGGAAGTGTCATGAGTGGTATGTCCTTAGTCGCCCCTTGTATTTCCACTGTTTCTGTGGTATACTGACTTGGGTCCACTAGGCTAGACTTCACAACTGAATCATAATCCAAACCTGTATCATAAAGGCACCTTATGGTGACCCCATTACAAATAACATCCTCACAAACTGGGGGGTGATAAGGTTCCTGTTGTCCATTAGGATTAACCTTTAATCTTTGCGTCCCCGACTTCATTGCAGCAATGTTTGAAGGTTTCCTTCTACAAAATTCGGTGTTATGGTTATCTTTCTTGCACCATTTACACCATCTTTTTCCTTGGTTAAACGGTTTCCTTTCATTATTTTTTTGGTCATTGAACTGTGAGTTTCTGTCGCGATAGTCATTTCTTGGCCGCTCAAAGTTTGTCCTACCTCTATTACCCTGTTCTCTATTGTCAAATTTATTAAATGGCTGTGGAGCTTTAAAATTATCTATGTGCTTCTTTTTAGCACCACTTACCTCTGCCTGGGCTGCCTGATACCTCTCAGCGACATTTAAAACCTCCCCCAACTTCTCTGCACCTTGTTCCATGAGAAATGTTCTCATGTCTGGAGCCATGGACTCTCTCAATTGTTCGATCATGATCATTTCTTTAAGATCTTGGGTCTTCCCCAGAGCAGTCCATTTCTCCAAATAGGTTTCCAGTCTAGCAGAGAATTGGTGGTATGTCTCCCCAGACAACAGTTTGGCATTTCTAAATTTCTTACGATAAAATTCACCATTCTTCTCGTACCTTAATAACAGAGCCTGCATTAACATGTCATAATTGTCTTGGTCTTCCCTGTTCATTTTAGCAAAGACTTCATAAGAAGTACCTCTCAGTCCCTGTGATAGCTTTAAACTCCACCTCTCTCTCTCTAACCCATATGCAGTAGCTAATAACTCAAAACGTCCTAGGTACCCCTCTATGTCATCGTCTTTCTCAACAATATGGTCTAAATGAAACCCCATAGCTGAGGTTGAGGCTCCCAGACTAGGCGTAGCATCTGAGGCAAAAGGGCTGGCACCATTTTCAGGAGCCTGGCCTTGTAATTCCAGCTCCCTTAGTCGTAATTCGTGCTCCCTTTGCAACCGTCTATCTTCTGCCTCCCTTTCGGCCTTTTTATCTTCTGCCTCCCTTTCGGCCTTTTTATCTTCTGCCTCCCTTTCGGCCTTTTTATCTTCTGCCTCCCTTTGCTGTCGTTTGTCTTCTGCCTCAATCTGCAGCCTCTTAATTTCTCTATCAGCCTCTAACCTCTTCTCTTCAGCCAACCTTTCAGACTCTAATTTTCTTTCAGCCTCTTTTTCTAATCTTCTTTCTTCCCGTTCAATATACTTATCACATTCAGCCGTTACGTATTGAATTAAAATCTGACCATCCATTCCCATCTCCTTTGCCGTCAGCACAGCAGCTGATCTAAATTTTGCCAGCTCCGCCATACTTTTTAAACAAATCTAGCAATAAGCAAAGTAAAATTTCCAACCCTAAAGTACTTATAATTACTCTAGACTAAAATAATTATAATTAATTAATTAATTAACACTGGCTGTGAAGATTCACCAACTTCTAACTGCCCTTTTAATTTAAAGGGACACTTTTAATTTTAAGGGAATTTTACAATTTTGTTCCCCTAATTTTATTTCTCCCACCAGGAGATCCTTATATTACTGTTTATGCTAATTATCCCGGACGAGCCCCCAATATATGTAGTGGTTTTGATGGTATTGTATGATGGTGATATTACTAAGTGTGATGTATGAGGTCAGCTGTGAAGGCTCCTGAGATAAAATGTAGCTGTGAATTTTCAGAAGGCCTTTCTTGCTACCACTACGACCTCACACCTATCTTTTTTTCTAATGAATGTGGCTACGTTAAAATCTAGGGTACTGAATGTAATGTGTTGTATTGACATATACACACACACACACACAGATATTAAATAATATAATATTATCAATAAAATTTAGAACACAATGAACTAAATTCAGCTGGTGAAATTTTAGAAAGTAAATCTTTTTTAAATTTATTTGTTCTGAACCAAGGTTTTATTTTGGCCAGAACATATGAAAGATTTTGGAATTTATGAGTGAATGGCATGAATAAATGGCATGATAAATAAAAGGTGTGTACGTATACAATTTTCACGATTAGTTAATATTTCTACAGTTCATAATTTTATTTTCCCTGGGAGAACGATGAATAGATGTGCTGTTGGGGTGGCTTCATCCCTCCCTGTCTATGCCTACCAAACATTCTCCATTTATGATGGAAAGAAATGGGATGTTTTAGTAGTAATTCACTTTGGGTGCTATGTCTATGAAGTTGGTGTAAATCCAGCAGACCAGCCTGCTTACGTAACTTTGAAAGAGTAGTTCTGGTGCTGGAATCTGGTGGCCCCACCTCTCCGTGCTTGGGGGCAATATATCGGGTGGCCCCACCTCTCCGTGCTTGGGGGCAATATATCGGGTGGCCCCACCTCTCCGTGCTTGGGGGCAATACAAGGCTGTTCTGCCGAGATGCGACACTGCACGGGTCCTCACTGTCAATTATTTACCCAGCATTTGACACCACCTTTTGGTGTCACATAAAAAACTCACAGCTCTGAAATAAAGTATTAGTTTAGGTTCAGAACCTTACCTAAGGAGCCACTTCTACACGTAACAATTTACAATAACACCATTTAGACAGGGTCAGATCTCTCTGACCATACAACACATCTTACCAAGTTGGTTTCACATAGGATAAGTTCTCCCAGACTACATATTCCGAAATATGTTTATTAGCTTCCTGCCATAGGATAGGATAGGTGATATGTTCCACTGATCTCAACACTTGATCTGTCCTTCCTAATCCTTGCTGGAGTTTATATATATTGCTTGTCCCTAGACCCTGAACTAGGGCGGGGGGTCTAGAGCAAATCCTTACTTGTTGTAAGGCTAGATTTCGATATGGCAGTATCAAATCACTCGAAACATTAAACAATATACAAAGAAATAATTTCAATCTTACCAGATTATGAATAAAGAACACAGAAATGCTAGCAAAACTCAGCTGAGCTGCTGGCTATAGTATGGCGTCCCTGAACTTATTTCAATTTACTTCATTGGAAATTACCACACTTAAAATTTACTGTGTCTATCACTGGACAACTATTGAGGAATGGCAAAAAAGCTCGTCTGAGCGCTGATAATATGATTGTCTGTGGCCAATCAATGCCTTGTGTTTTTTTCAAATTCAAATTTCCTACACTAAAGTCATTTCAGTCATGCTTCAGTCAAGTATGGATTTTTATCTGTTAGTCCGTCCGTCTCTACTTGCGTTTTCACAAAAAAACGTACTTGGTTTTTGAACCAACCTATCCGTCCCCTCTACAAATTTTGTCTTTAAAGTTATTTTTAGCCACAGCTCCCACCAATGTCCCTCTCTTTCATTCTAACTAGATTTGGACACTTGAGTCTCAAGGTCGTGGTTTTTGTGCAAATTAGTGACATGTTTGATTCAATGCAGTCTTTCGCTGATGTGAACAACACAGTCTTTTGTCAATGTCTTCATTATTATCTATCCGTCTGGGAGCCGCGCTGGTGTAATGGCTTCGGCGTTGTACTGGCGACCAGGTGTTCATGGTTCAAACCCGGGCGTCGGCGTTTGAAGAAATGTTTACGGCCGGAAATTTGACTGAAAAGCCTGAACGGCTCCTGTGATAAACCCTCTGTGGATGGGAAGGAGCGAAGCTCCTGACCGGGTTGGAAGGAAAGTCCTCAGGTTCCCCAGCCTCGCAATGACATGTCATTGGGCCGAAGGGCTGAAAGCCCAAGTGCCGCTGGTTAAGGAAAAAAAAAAAAAAATCTATCCGTCTGTATAAATAAAAGCATATTATTTCACTGCTCAAAATGGGCCATCCGGCCAGCTAATTTTTATATTCCTAATATTAGTATTAAGAAAAAGTTACTTTTTTAATTTTGTAATATTTCAAGCATCTGCGTTGTAATGCTTTTGCCGCTGAATTCAAATAAAAGGCTTGGTATCGCATAAGCGTCCCTTTCCGTACCTCGTGTCAATTTGGGGACGTGACTTTTCCTCCCCCCCAATTGCATCTTCTAAGCCTTGCTAGTCTCACGCAATTTTTCAGTCATATTTTTTTCCTTTTGATCCGCCTTTCTCATCCCGTTCAAATGGTAACCGTTTTGACTTCCCGTCTAGCAAGTCAATTTTTATGGAGGGTAGTGACCCGCGGCGTGGGCGATCATGCCTTCTAGTAACTTACGCATTCTTTTTTATCCCTACATTTTATCCTTTGGAGATATTTTTACGTTGTATCACTTGTTAATTTTATGACAATCCCTAATGTGGAACTGGTGACAAGAACCAGACAAGGGCCAGTGGAACAAGAGATGAGAAGAAGACGCTGGAGATGGATAGGACGCACATTGAGGAAACATATCGATAGGCAGTCCACAGAACAAGCGGGCACACGAACTGGAGACAGGGGTGAAGAGGATGAAGAATATATTAAAAGACCTTAAGTACACTTTTTTGAGCACAATGTTAAAGTTGGTCACACGAAATAGGTCAACGTCATCCCCAAGGAGAAAGTCCTTCAACAAACTCATGCCAAATCTTCCTATCCTGTACCATCAGCTTAATGTCTCCCTATGTTTTCTTCATGCCCTTAATGTCTGTCTCCAGTTCTCTTCACCAATTGTTCCTTGGTCACACTCTACCTCTCTTACCCCGGGGATTGCAGAAAAAGAACAGCCTGGTAATGCTATCTGCAGGTTTTGTCAATGTATGCCCTATCTCAAGAGCAGAGTTAGATACTCATTTAGGGCTGGGTACACTGGGGGCATACCGTTCCCAGGTTTCGAACCCTTTGCCTCGAGTAGGAAACGATCTAAACACTTCACCATTCATTAACAACAGAATGAATAAAGCGAGAACAGCCTTTGCTAGTCTCAACAACATTTGGAAGTCTTCCCAGTACAGCAGAAACACCAAATTAAGACTGTACGAGAGCTGTGTACTTTCTGTGCTTCTCTACAGTGCGGAATGTTGGAGAGTAACAGAAGGAAATGTTGAAACTGTCCCACTTCCACACAATCTGCCTAAGAAAAATTCTCCGAATCTTGTAGCCAAACACCATCAGCAACCAAGAACTACTTATTCGGAGTAACTAGGAGGACATGCACACCATCATAGCTGGCAGACGCTTGAGTTGGGTTGGCCACGTCCTCAGAAGGGACCCTGATACCATCACAAGAACAGCTATGCTATAGACCCCCGAGGGAAAGCGAAAGAGAGGCCGACCAAAAAACAACTTGGCGGAGAACTGTGGAAGCCGAGATGCAAAGAATGAACCAGAGTTGGGGAACTGTACGAAGGATGGCCGCCGACCGAGCAAAGTGGAATCAATTTGTTGCTACCCTACAAGACGCCACCAGGCGTGATGGCCACTGACTGCTTTGGCGGTTGGCGGTTATGGATCAAAGAAGACACTAGGGGCATACCGCTCCCAGGTTTCGAACCCTTTGCCTCGAGTAGGAAACGATCTAAACACGTCACCATTCAACGCTCGAGTCCGCCATTTATGTACTCATTAAAATACATTCAGTTTTGTTATAGGCACTATCGACTTGATACACTTAATAAATAGTAATAGAACGATTCATGTATCTTCTTTGTCGGCGTTTTTAACAATTCTTCTCTGAGTTCGTAAACTGCAAATTGCGCTGCTGACATTTCTGATTTGTTTGCTCATTACCTACTCACTTTTTTTCATTTAATCGTTTACTCTTTGCCATTTATTCCATCATTCAGTTAGTTCACATACAGCGTATCATTCATTCTATCACCCAGTTAGTTCACATACAGCGTATCATTCATTCTATCACCCAGTTAGTTCACATACAGCGTATCATTCATTCTATCACTCAGTTCACATACAGCGTATCATTCATTCTATCACCCAGTTCGCATACAGCGTATCATTCATTCTATCACCCAGTTCACATACAGCGTATCATTCATTCTATCACTCAGTTAGTTCGCATACAGCGTATCATTCATTCTATCACCCAGTTCGCATACAGCGTATCATTCATTCTATCACTCAGTTAGTTCGCATACAGCGTATCATTCATTCTATCACCCAGTTCACATACAGCGTATCATTCATTCTATCACTCAGTTAGTTCGCATACAGCGTATCATTCATTCTATCACCCAGTTCACATACAGCGTATCATTCATTCTATCACTCAGTTAGTTCACATACAGCGTATCATTCATTCTATCACTCAGTTAGTTCACATACAGCGTATCATTCATTCTATCACCCAGTTCGCATACAGCGTATCATTCATTCTATCACCCAGTTCACATACAGCGTATCATTCATTCTATCACTCAGTTAGTTCACATACAGCGTATCATTCATTCTATCACCCAGTTAGTTCACATAGAGCGTATCATTCATTCTATCACTCAGTTAGTTCACATACAGCGTATCATTCATTCTATCACTCAGTTAGTTCACATACAGCGTATCATTCATTCTATCACTCAGTTAGTTCACATACAGCGTATCATTCATTCTATCACACAGTTCACATACAGCGTATCATTCATTCTATCACCCAGTTCACATACAGCGTATCATTCATTCTATCACTTAGTTCGCATACAGCGTATCATTCATTCTATCACTCAGTTCACATACAGCGTATCATTCATTCTATCACCCAGTTCACATACAGCGTATCATTCATTCTATCACCCAGTTAGTTCACATACAGCGTATCATTCATTCTATCACTCAGTTAGTTCACATACACCGTATCATTCATTCTATCACTCAGTTAGTTCACATACAGCGTATCATTCATTCTATCACTCAGTTAGTTCACATACAGCGTATCATTCATTCTATCACCCAGTTCACATACAGCGTATCATTCATTCTATCACCCAGTTCACATACAGCGTATCATTCATTCTATCACTTAGTTCGCATACAGCGTATCATTCATTCTATCACTCAGTTCACATACAGCGTATCATTCATTCTATCACCCAGTTCACATACAGCGTATCATTCATTGTATCACCCAGTTCACATACAGCGTATCATTCATTCTATCACCCAGTTCACATACAGCGTATCATTCATTCTATCACCCAGTTCACATACAGCGTATCATTCATTCTATCACCCAGTTCACATACAGCGTATCATTCATTCTATCACTTAGTTCACATACAGCGTATCATTCATTCTATCACTTAGTTCACATACAGCGTATCATTCATTCTATCACTTAGTTCACATACAGCGTATCATTCATTCTATCACCCAGTTCACATACAGCGTATCATTCATTCTATCACCCAGTTCGCATACAGCGTATCATTCATTCTATCACTTAATTTTGTTCGTCAAGTGTTGTCTATGTTAGTTAATTTGTTGGCCTGATTTGGGTCTTCGTTCCGGCATCTAATGATTAATGGACTCATTTTTAGTTTCCTTTTCAAACTGCTAATTTTCTTCTCTCCATTGTTTTTCTTCGAGCATGCTACTTGATTAATCTGATCTCGTGCATATACTTTTGTCTAAATAAAATTATAGTACAGACTTCATGAAATTTCTCGCCTAATTTGCTTGTATCCATTGATTACTTCATGCTTTCCATTTTGAATTGCTTCTTCCTTACTTGTCAATGACTTTTTACCATTTTGTCGTCTACATCACTTCTGCTGATATTTGATTAGCAGTATAATATTTTTGTCTTTTAAATATGTGTCTGTCTGTTTCGCTGTTATCTATCTATCTATCTATCTATCTATCTATCTATCTATCTATCTATCTATCTATCTATCTATCTATCTATCTATCTATCTATCTATTCATCTGTCTGTTTCTCTGGCTGGTTGGCTGACTGACTGTCTGTTTAGATAGATAGATAGATAGATAGATAGATAGATAGATAGATAGATAGATAGATAGATAGATAGATAGATAGATAGATAGATAGATAGATAGATAGATAGATAGATAGATAGATAGATAGATAGATAGATAGATAGATAGATAGATAGATAGATAGATAGATAGATAGATAGATAGATAGATAGATAGATAATCTGCCTGCCACACTTTTCTATTTCAACATCTGTATGTTTCCGTGTGTCAACATGCCTCTCTGTCAGTCTCTCTATTTGAATGTCTGTTAGTCTGTCTGTCAACGGACTTATATGCACATTAGTATATACGTTTTTCCTTGGTAGAGCAACGTGCCGAATTATCTGTAGGAATCTTGTGAATGCATTGACTAAAACCTGTATCATGACTTAGCTAGACATCTCACTTACCTGTCCGTCTGTCTGTCAGAATCATCATCATCATCCTTTTGCACCTTATGGGGCATGGAGCCACCACTTCAGCTGGGTCCCCTACAGAAAGCTTGCACCAAAGCATTCTTGTGCTATTGCAGTGGTGTTTTCTGTAGCGATGTATTACACACGCTATAATCGCTAGCCCCATGCAACAACACCTTATATTGGTCACCACTTATGACATGTCTGATGGATGATTAATCCTATTCTTTCTTTCTTCCCTCAGAGATCTCAGAGAACTATACGTTGATGATTCTCACAACACCTGTACACAAAAGGTGTCTCCGGTATCTAGCTATTCACGCGTCAATCAGTTGTCACAACACTCCCCTCTTACCATCCTCAATTTACAGGATGTTTGGAAAGTCACTTCCTAGTTTGAACCCCCCCCCCCTCCCCCCAACAAAAAAACTTGAAATGAGAGGGTCCGATTGGCAGAGTGGTTAGAGCGTTGGTCACCTGCGGCAAAAGTGACGGGTTCGGTTCACAGTATCAACGCGCTACAGCCTACTCAGCAGTACATGAGTACCTGACTTGAGGTAGGTAAGGAAAAGGCAGCGAGGAAGGGAAATGGTCACACCTTCTCTTCCCCCCCCCCCCCCATCATGTCTCGATGCTGGATCTAGTATAATTAAGTCTCTAACACTTCACTCTCCTACGGCAGTATACTATAGGACTACCTTTACCATTATATGACATGAAGGTAAAAAAAGAAAGAGAAAACTGTTATTTGATTAAATAAAATGCTACTTTATAGCTAAATTACAGCTTAACGTGATATGTGACTTTTTCAACAAACATGGCCTCACAGCCGGCAGCATGTTTTTCCTTTCTCTTGTGTAACATCAATTTACCAAATTGGCCACTTTTTTTTTCTGACAGTGAAAAGAACAACTTATTAGTCAGTGTCACATGACTGTTATAATTCCTTGCTGTGACATTTGTTTCATGCCAGTAGATAAAAGTCAGGATATAAACATTTATAAATATGGGGTGACTTTTCAATCACTCTGCACATTCCAGAGTTCTTGACACTTTCCATGAAAACAAAACGGACAATTTTTGGCGTCTTGGAATATCTTGGTAATTTTTACGTATTTTAATATCCACAGCTGGGAAAAGAAAACAGAAAACAAAAACAGGTAGGCCTGGATTGTGTTGAGATAGTGAGAGCTGGAGTGTGTTGAGAGAGTGAGAGCTGGAGTGTGTTGAGAGAGTGAGAGCTGGAGTGTGTTGAAAGAGTGAGAGCTGGAGTGTGTTGAGAGAATGAGAGCTGGAGTGTGTTGAGAGAGTGAGAGCTGGAGTGTGTTGAGATAGTGAGAGCTGGAGTGTGTTGAGAGAGTGAGAGCTGGAGTGTGTTGAGAGAGTGAGAGCTGGAGTGTGTTGAGAGAGTGAGAGCTGGAGTGTATTGAGTGAGAGAGGTGGAGTGTGTTGAGATAGTGAGAGCTGGAGTGTGTTGAGATAGTGAGAGCTGGAGTGTGTTGAGAGAGTGAGAGATGGAGTGTGTAGAGAGAGTGAGAGCTGGAGTGTGTAGAGAGAGTGAGAGCTGGAGTGTGTTGAGAAAGTGAGAGCTGGAGTGTGTTGGAAGAGTAAGTGCTGAAGTCAATTGAGAGACTGACAGCTGGAGTGTTAAGACAGCCAGAGAAACTCGTTTGATATGATAGTCGCGCAACATCTCCCACACTC
The DNA here is from genome assembly GCA_024509875.1 of Oreohelix idahoensis. Lineage (NCBI taxonomy): Eukaryota > Metazoa > Mollusca > Gastropoda > Stylommatophora > Oreohelicidae > Oreohelix > Oreohelix idahoensis. The sequence continues at coordinate 95,063 of JAMPIV010011885.1, forward strand.
GTTGAATGGCTCTGTAGTTAATCTGTAAGGTAGTTTTTAGTATGAGTATGCGGTTTTTCTGGGGCATGTGGGTGGGGCGGCACCGTTCAACCTAAGCATAAAGTCGATTCTTTATATTATAGCGCTTGTCCAAATATTAAAGACCTGGTCTGGTATGTATTTGGAATAATTAAATTATCATTTCCCACACGGTAAAGTTTTTAATTGTTCCATGACATTATAATCTTTCATTTATTATGTTCAGTACCTTTGTCGAAAGATACGAAACGATATTTGATCATCATAATTTATTCAATTTTTCTCAAAACGAAATTAAAGTTAATAATTTTTTTAAACAGTTCTGAAAACTAAAGGAAATTTGATTATTATTTTAAATAGTATTGAAATAATATCACATTGTAGTTTATTATTTTTTACTACTATTCATTTTGGAAAAGGGCTTTATGCGTGCTGAAACTACAGTGGGATATAAGATTATTATTCTTTAGTAATCGAACATAAAGTTATTTTGTTTTATTTTGGGTCCTTTATGATTAATATTCATGGCGTGTTTTTATACGGGCCTTTGGTATCAGATAATATCTGGCCTTATAAGTGTGTATGTGTTTGTAACAATTGTGTCTGTTAAATAATTCATGGCCATGTTAGTGTGTATGTGGTTATGTGTGTGGGACAGGCAGAAAGATTAAGATAATGGGCGACAAAGAGAGAATATGAATAATTAAAACTAAGATAGAAAGACAGACAGGTAGATAGATAGATAGACAGACAGTTAGATAGATAGATAGATAGATAGATAGATAGATAGATAGATAGATAGATAGATAGATAGATAGATAGATAGATAGATAGATAGATAGATAGATAGATAGATAGATAGATAGATAGATAGATAGATAGATAAAAAGATAGATAGATAGATAGATAGATAGATAGATAGATAGATAGATAGATAGATAGATAGATAGATAGATAGATAGATAGATGATAGATAGATAGATAGATAGATAGATAGATAGATAGATAGATAGATAGATAGATAGATAGATAGATAGATAGATAGATAGATAGATAGATAGATAGATAGATAGATAGATAGATAGATACGAGAGAGAGAGAGAGATACGAGAGAGAGAGAGAGAGAGAGAGAGAGAGAGAGAGAGAGAGAAGACGTTTGCACGTCAGACAGATATTATTAACAGGTTTTTAAAAGTAAAGACTAAGATAAATGTCAAATATAGAAATTAAATTGCGTAAAAACCATTATAATCCTACTACCATTTTGGTAGAATTTTCTTCAAAATCCATCATAATAGTTTTAATATACCAATGACCTTCTGTTGGAGTTAGTTATGCATGGCTGACTTGCGCTATCATTCTATCTTGCATGATTGTAAAGGAAATTCCCACATGGCAGACACAGATTTTGGAGCATGCATTTCTTTTTTAGCTTTACAATGCAAGGCTAGTGCCACTGTATAAGAATAATTTTTCTTAATAAAATCTACTATTTGTACTAAATTATCTAACCTTTCGTCACCTGATTGCACGCCCCTGGTTGCACTAACATAATTTAGCCAGATATGTCAAAAACTGTCATCCAGAGTTATTATTCTTGAGAACATCATGTCATCTGCAGAGAGTGACTATATTCTGCCTGCTAGTCCAGAGATCAACATCACAGGAAAGACTTACGTTGAAAAAAACCAAAAGATTCGCTTAGTTTGCAATGCAACAGGCGCAGGCCACTCACCAGACAGTCTTGACTGGTTCCTCAACGGTCAGAAGCTGGCTACAGATGTGGAGAAGAAGGTGAGATTGCTCGGGCGTGTCGCCACTTTGTGACCATCCCTACTACTCACACATATCCCCACTTTACGACAATACTTCAAGTGCCACTCACCCTTTTCCCCACTTTGTGACCACCACCTCCACTTACACTTGTGACCATCCCTGCCAGTCACACTTGTTCCCAATTTGTGATCATCCTTCAGGTACCACTCACACTTGTCCCCACTTTAAGACCACCACCTCCACTCACACTTGTCCCCACTTTGTGACCACCACCTCCACTCACACTTGTCCACACTTTATTACCACCACCTCCACTCACACTTGTCCCCACTTTATTACCACCACCTCCACTCACACGTGTCCCCACTTTATGACCATATGACCACCACCTCCACTAACACGTGTCCCCACAATATGCCCACCACCTCCACTCACACTTGTCCCCACTTTATGACCACACCTCCACAAACATTTGTCCCCACTTTACGACCATATGATCACCACCTCCACTCACACTTGTCCACACTTTATGACCACCACCTCCATTCACATTTGTCCACACTGTATGACCACACCTCCACTTACACTTGTCCCCACTTTATGACCACCGCCTCCACTCACACCAGTCCCCAATTTGTGTTTATCCTTCAGGTACCACTCACACTTGTCCCCACTTTGTGACCATCCTTCAGGTGTCACTCACACTTGTCCCCTTTTTGTGACCATCCCTGTCACCACTCACACTTGTCCCCACATTGTGACCAAGTTTCAGATGCCACTTACACGCAGTGATATCTTTGCTTCAGACATTTTGCCTCGTATTTCTAAGGGCACTGTTTATGAGCTGTGAATTTTGGCATTTCTAACAGTCACGTAGTGATAAGGTGTTGTAGTTACCAGTAAAATGGCGGAAACTTTGCCTGTGAACATCATCATGACCCCTCGGCTCCCCAGTACGCATAGGCCTTCGACAAATTAATGCCAAGTCCTACTGTCACGTGCCATAGGTTCAAAGTCTTGATATGCTTTCTTGATTCTTGTCATTGCTGTCTCCAATTTCCTTCTCTGTGTGTTTTTCTGACCAGACTTTGCTTGTGAGTTTGATGTCCATAGTGACAAACTTGTGTTTTTCTGACCAGACTATATATGGATAAGGCAAAATTATTACTACAAATGATTGATATAACACAGTTTTTGCTTGTGAGTTTGATGTCCATAGTGCCAAACTTGTTGCCTGTAAATGGGCAATACGTGACGAGATGATTGATCACAGGTAGTCCGTTTAGCGACACAATCATTGCTCGTGGGTGTTCGTGCGACAAGATGTTTGTCTATGACCTTAAGTTTATAATATGTGACAAGATGGATAGCTGTATCTGAACAGCAAGCTTTCTGACACTGTTGTAGATAGTCACTTTTGTAAATAGGTATGCAGGAATAAAGAGGTGGTTTTAGATTGTCACATCTGTAAATTGACATGCACGGAAAAGCAGGTAGCTGACCGTGTTAACCTTATTCACATGAATTCATATGTTATTTTTAAAATAGTCATATAGATTCACAATGTAATTAGATAGAATTAAATAAATTTGGTTACTGTTGTATTTACAGCAGGAAATAACATTACTATAATTTAGTAATATTCAGAAGTAAATTAAAAGCTGGACAATCGTATTTACACCTGTACAGTCCTCGGGATTTGTTGCTGCCTACAAGACGCCACTAGGCGTGATGGCCACTGACAGCTTTGTCAGTCAGGGCCAAGGATCAAAGAAGAAGAAGTCCCCGGTGGTCTTTGAGAAGACAAAAACATAATATGGCCACTACTCCTTCACACTTATCATAAGAGGCGATTAATATGATATCGTGTATGGGGATTGGCAACCTCATAGTGGAGGCTGACAACCTCATAGTGGAGGCTGACAACCTCATAGTGGAGATTGGCAACCTCATAGTGGAGGCTGGCAACCTCATAGTGGAGGCTGGCAACCTCATAGTGGAGGCTGGCAACCTCATAGTGGAGGCTGGCAACCTCATAGTGGAGGCTGGCAACCTCATAGTGGAGGCTGGCAACCTCATAGTGGAGGCTGGCAACCTCATAGTGGAGGCTGGCAACCTCATAGTGGAGGCTGGCAACCTCATCGTGTAAAACAAATTTTTACGAAAACCACTGCTGCAAGAGCACGTGACTGCTTTAGTGCAGGCTTCGTGCAAGGGGATTCAGCTACGGTGGTTGGTGCATGCTCCATGGCTAGGAAAAGAAGACTACGATGAAATTGATGATGAATCACATTATCGGTGCTCACTGAGTGACATGTATACTTGTTTCTAATCCTGACCTCAACGCCACCTAGGTATTTATCCAAATGCAAGTATCGCTGATGGAGAAGACCATCTCCAGTATTCTAGAGGTCGAGGAGGCTGACATGGATGATGCAGGAATATACGTGTGCCGGACGTCGGACCTGCAGATTGCCTCGACCAGGGTGGACGTGCTCAACGGTACGCACTTCTGTACGTGTTCCATCACACTGATATTAGACGGTATCTGTACGTGTTTAGTCACATTGGAGCTAGATGATATATATACGTGTTTAGTCACACTAAAGCTAGGTGATGTATGTACGTGTTTAGTCACACTAAAGCTAGATGATGTATGTACGTGTTTTTATCAAGCTAGATGGTATTTGTATGTGTTTAGTCACACTAAAGCTAGATGATGTATGTACGTGTTTTTGTCAAGCTAGATGATATTTGTATGTGTTTAGTCACACTAAAGCTAGATGATGTATGTACGTGTTTTTGTCAAGCTAGATGGTATTTGTATGTGTTTAGTCACACTGAAGCTAGATGATGTATGTACGTGTTTTTGTCAAGCTAGATGGTATTTGTATGTGTTTAGTCACACTAAAGCTAGATGATGTATGTACGTGTTTTTGTCAAGCTAGATGGTATTTGTATGTGTTTAGTCACACTGAAGCTAGATGGTATATGTGTGTGTTGTGGCAGCGGTGGTCGCTGTATCAATTCTATAATGTGTGGCCGCCTGCGCTAACAGGTGATTACCTCACATGGCCGTTGCATGCCCAGGTTCTTTGCTTCAGTAGCTAGCGATGACATGATGAATGATTACAAGTTACACACGCAGCGAGCGATGACACAACGCCAAACAGAGCTTCCATATAACTAACTAGTCAACGCCACAGTCAACTGAAAATAGTTTATTTACACTGATGTGGACCACTGCTGTTACTTGGACCTCTACAATCTTGGTCCGTCACTCTTCCTTCCTTAACTCTCGTTCAGGATTGTAACTACACATTATAGCGTCTAACCAAAATGGTTGTTCAGGTGCTATCAGTATCTACCTCTGTTCTTTTTTCCTAACAAATCCTTGTCTATTGTTATTTGTCGCTCTGTGTTCAGGTTATTTATGTAATACCGGACGCCTCCGGGGTTGTTCTTTTTTCTTCTATAGATGAAGAATAGGACTACTGCATAGATGTAATAAATTTCACCCAACGTACCTTTTTCCCTTCTGAATAGAATCTAACTCACACCACTGTTCTTCCTTCCTAGACAAGAATTCTCATTGTCAAATATGTTGGGTTAATCACCACCCAATCTAGTCTCCTTCCCAGAGAATTTTCATAACACATTCTACTTGATTATTGTCTTCAACATGGCTACCCTTGTCTCTCTAGGGTATGTGTGCGACCTGCACTGCTTCACTCACGCTTCTGACTGTAGCTGGAAAGCGTGCCTCACTTGATTTTCGTTCACCTATTTTCTCATGCACATTCTTATTCGCGCATCCCCTTTTTCTACTCTATCTAGACTTTCCTATATCTGATTCTCATTATTCGTTCCCTTATCTGCCACAGTGTTTAGACTGGCTGGCAGATGGGAAAAGAACAGCAGGTAAACTGCAGCTGAGATTCAAAGATGTGTACAAGAGAGAAATGAGAGAACTGGACATCAATTCAGCAACCTGGGAGAACAAAGCTGCCGATCGTACCAAATAGAGATGCTCCCTACAGCATCGCTTCAGACTGAGAGAAAAGTAGCTTACAAGATGCAGAAGAGGAAAGAAAACAGTCCGAAAAAAAAAGCATCGGGCAGAATAAAAAAAAATAAAAAAGCAGTTGAGGTCTATCACGTTATGGGCGCATCATCTCCATAGTCATTGATGACCGAAGGAGGCTATTATACATTTTGGCCGGTTACTTGCTCATATATATATATATATATATATATATATATATATATATATATATATATATATATATATATATATATATATATATATATATATATATATATATATATATATATATATATATATATATAAAACAGACTTACGAGCACATAACTCGTCAAAACGTGGCGGGAAATAGTTATGTTGCACTCTATGTGCTGCATGTCCCCATGACGGCTCTAACTCCGCTGTGGAAATTGTATTCCTGTCTATTCCAACGTCATTTCATTTCTGTAGTCAATGGACCTCGAAAAAGAAAAAAACTAAAAAGCATGCGTGCTCTGTTAATGGCCGTTCAATTTAGCTTTCACGGCGCGATGCGCTTCATGTCCGTACTTTCCATAAAAATTAGCGGAATTTTTTCTTTCTTCGTTACAGAAAGTTTATTTTGACAGTTAGTAATAATGAATTTATACGTACATATTAATAATCCGTCGATATATTTTCATCGACACGACATTATTTCGACCCGGTATGTTTTTGTGATTAACAGAAACATGAAATTATTATAGTGAAGAAAGACGAACCAACTATTATTGTCTGGTTTAAAGGAAAACGGAACAATACATGAAGGTAAGGAACTCAACCGCTGCAGTTTCGTGCACTCATTTAAATGTCAGAGCGGGAGAATATCCCAGACCCACACCCTCAATAAAACTACGCTGTGGGTGGTATGACAGAGAACCATAAGAAAATAATCAGCTATATCATCACATCAGCATTGCACAGTAATCCATAGAAGATGTCTGGGTGTCTTGATGAGTAAAACACATGCATAATCAAGATCTATTTCAGATCATTCTGACATCACGATGAAACTTTTTTTTTTTTTGGATGGTTATTTGTTCACACAATAAATCCCCAAATTATTAATTGTCTAAGTGAAAACTTCAAGAGAGTATTGCGTCATTCACCTGATATGAAGTATGACTTAAATCAGGGGTAGGCAACACAGGAGTTGTGGGTCGACTTTAGAAACAATGAGTTCTCTGAAGATTTATCTTGATAAAATCATGTCAGTTTTCAGAGCATCTGGAATTTAGAACAAATCCAGCCTATTTGTAACTGTTTTCTCTGCCGCACGATCTGCTTCCTACAACCCCATCAAGAGAGCGGTGCAAAATTAAAACTAAATATTTGACCGAAAGTTACTTTCACCCCCAAAGAAAAATTCGTTGTTTATCTTATACAGTTCGCGAATAAAATGAATGTTAGTAAGCTAGGTTGTGGGTTTGTCACTGGAAATGAGCTGAATGTACCTTCAAATCTGGGAACACCGCGTTATTAAGTGCCGGTGGGAGAAGACGAGTCCGAAATTTACCAACAGTAAAAAATTTCTCCTCCTACTCTCCGTCAAATAGATCCTCCCCCTCTCCACTCTCCGTCACTTTGATATCTACCAGATGATGCATTGGGATCTAACAGGTAGATCAAGTCGACTTAAACAGTACTTTATCTGCATCTGAGGTGGGTCCAGTCAATATGATGCGATCTACGCCGATCAGATCATATCACCTGAATAGTTCATTCGTTTCAAAGGTAAGATAGTTCCTTAGCAGTTACTACCGTAGGCATGTGGTGTTAGAGACTTTACTACACTAGGTCAAGCATCGAGAGGGTAATGGTGACCAGTTCCCTTGCTCGCTGCCTTTTCCTTCCATAACTCGCGAGAAGAGTCAGGTACCCATTTACAGCTGGGTAGACTGTAGCGAGACGCCATCGTGTTTCTAACCTGGCACCTTAGCCAAAAGAGGCCCGTGCTCTAACAACTCTGCCAATCGGACGCCCCAAAGTCACTAATATACTCAGCTTCAGTATGACTACTTTGTGGATTCCTATACTTTAGAAATTCATTCTTTCGCAGAGCTTTTCTTTAAGTGATTTGTCATCTTGCAAAAACAAAAGTGATTCATAAACCGTTTGCTCCTAATTAATTATTTTTGTGTGTTTTGTTTTGAGAATACATATTCGCTACAGTTGTCATGGCAGTTCACCACATGTGGCTATTGGCGATGTGGTGGTTTTTTCCACCTCTGTGACATATTATGTACAGATATGTCCAGCTGAATTTATTAATTAACCAAACTACAAGGTCTTTTAAATTTGCAATTGTGCCCTAATATAACTAAATTTGCAATTGTGCCCTAATATAACAAACGGACATTGTGTCTAGGTTGAACGGAGCGCACCTCGCCAAAACTCCTATTTTTTAAAAAAAATACAGCTAAATTGTGACGCATCATTCTCATCATCAGTAATCATACTGTCAGTGTGACCACTTAAAACACAGACATTGTCCAATTTTAATGTGAGGACCTTGTACAGATATCACATAGTTTCATCGCGACGGATCAAGTATTTATACAATCTTTTCTCAGTGTAACTGAACAGGTACAATCTAGCATCAATGTAATACAATTCATATTTATTCTGGTGTTACTGGCCAGATATAGACAACGTTTATTTTACAAAAAATAGAATATTATCCGTTGCCATCCAGCAATAATGTAACAACAGATCACGTGCACATATACTCCCTAGTTTTAACGCGACATAATGCGCACTCATACATTCTAACTTCAATATGGGAACATGTATTTTAATACAATTTTATTTTGATTCTACAAAATATGTACACAGAGTGTCGAACTTCAATGTGAGTACACACATATATACAATCTAACTTCCTTCAGCGTGACTAAACACGTACATATAATATCTGGCATCTAGCTTTAGTGTGACTAAACACGCACACATACCATCTAGCATTTGTGTGACTAAACACACGTGCATATACCATCTAGCTTCAATGTGACTAAACACGTACATATACCATCTAGCTCCAGTGTGACCATACACGCACACATACCATCTAGCATTAGTGTGACTAAACACGCACATATACCATCTAGCTATAGTGCGACTAAATAGGCACATATACCATTTAGCTCCAGTGTGACTACACACGAACACATACCATCTAGCATTAGTGTGACTAAACACGCACACATACCATCAAGCTTTAGTGTGACTAAACACGCACATATACCATCTAGCTCCAGTGCGACTAAACACACACACATACTGTCTAGCTCCAGTGCGACTAAACACGTACATATACCATCTAGCTCTAGTGTGACTAAACACGTACATATACCATCTAGCTCCAGTGTGACTAAACACGTACATATACCATCTAGCTCCAGTGTGACTAAACACGTACATATACCGTCTAGCTCCAGTATGAGAAACACGCACAATACCATCTAGCTCTAGCGTGACCAAACACTCACATATACCATCTAGCTTTATCGTGACTAAAAACTCTTATATACTCATACGATGAGGTTGCTTTAGTGTGACTAAACACGCACACATACCATCTAGCTTTAGGGAGACTAAACACGCACATTTACCATCTAGCTTTAGTGTGACTAAACACGCACATATACCATCTAGCTCCAGTGTGACTAAACTCGCACATACGCAATCTAGCTCCAGTGCGACTAAACACATACATATACCATTTAGCGTTAGTGTGACTAAACACATACATATTCTATCTAGCTTTAGTGTGTCTAAACACGCATATATACCATCTAGCTTTAGTGTGACTAAACACACACATATACCATCTAGCTTTAGTGTGACTAAAAACGTTCGTATACCACCTAGCTTTAGTGTGACTAAACACGCACATATGCCATCTAGCTTTAGTGTGACTAAACACGCACATATACCATCTAGCTTTAGTGTGACTAAACACATACATATACCATCTAGCTCCAGTGTGACTAAACACGCACACATACCATCTAGCTCCAGTGTGACTAAACACGCACATTTACCATCTAGCTCCAGTGCGACTAAACACATAAATATACCATTTAGCTTTAGTGTGCCTAAACACCCACACACGCATGCATATATATATATATATATATATATATATATATATATATATATATATATATATATAGATATATATATATATATATATATATATATATATATATATATATATATATATATTATTCTAATAGTAGTAGGACTTGCTGAGCCAGCCATTTGGTTATTGCTGTGGTTATTGAGTTCGTATGTGTAGCATTGTTATTATTAAAAAGGAGATTGTCAGCACACCTTCGTGTTACGCTTTCTATTTGGCGTCTACAAGTGTTTTGATTGATTGCGTGACCTCTTGCAGTTCGATACGAGCCAAGTCGAGAGGTTTAGTTATTAACACATATACACACACACACACAAACACACACACACACACACACACACACATATCTATATATATATATATATATATATATATATATATATATATATATATATATATATATATATATATATATATATATATATATATATATATATATATATATATGCTTGTGTTTGTGGTTCTGTTCTCCTATAAACGTCCAAAAGGTCATGCTTGTCTAGCATGGATTGTAAAAGTCGTAGTTGCAATGACCTTTCGTTACTCATTTCCCATGTTTGTGATTGTAACGTCCTTTTTGATAAATCTAACCTAGATAGCACACAGTTAAAATCCCCGCCCAACACTATTTTTACTCCTTTATAATATCTAGCTAAAGTGTCAAAAAACACAGGCTGGTCAATTTTGGTGACAGGGGCATATAAGTTGATGAGTGTGTGTATGTCTTGTATGTCGTGTTTACTTCATAGACTTCAGAACAATCAGCCTGATAAGTCATGCAATCTTTTATTTTTGTTTGTTGTTCCCTTCCGATGTGATATCTCAAAGACTGAATTTACTGAGTTCCATGTGACTCGGAGTCAGTGACACTTTGCTGTGTATCGCTACGGGTCAGAATAAACTAACAGATTTTAGTTTAAATGGGTTAATAACAGGGCATTCTAACATTACGTCTTTTGCCTCAGCAGGTGTAACTGACCTGTTCTTAATCAAGTAAATTTATGTTACGTGCCCCAAGGCGTAGGCTATCACATTCATTTACAGCGCTCGAGTTTTGACGCACGTCATCAGTTCTAAGACCAGGAATGTGAAACTGATGAAAAAAAACGCATGTGTATTAACACATCGATTAATTTTTTTTAAATGTTTTTGTAGATTACATTGCAAAAATGTGCTCTTTTATTCATCAAGAAGCATAGTAATTGCATCGTTGCATATATAACACATTCTCTAGTAGTTAAACATAGACGTGCGTGGGATATATATATATATATATATATATATATATATATATATATATATATATATATATATATATATATATATATATATATATATATATATATATATATATATATATATATATATATATATATATATATATATATACCATCTAGCTTCAGTGTGACTGAACACATACATTCACTATCTAGTTTCAGTATGACTAAACACGCACATTAACCATCTAGCTTCAGTGTGACTAAACACGCACCCTGACCATCTAGCTTCAGTGTGACTAAACACGTACATTGACCACGTACATTTAGCAATGGTCAATGTCAGTGTTTAATCACACTGAAGAAAGCTAGATGGTCAATGTACGTGTTTAGTCACACTAAAGCTAGGTGGTATACGAACGTTTTTAGTCACACTAAAGCTAGATGGTATATGTGCGTGTTTAGTCACACTAAAGCTAGATAGTATATATATGTGTTTAGTCACACTAAAGCTAAATGGTATATGTATGTGTTTAGTCACACTGGAGCTAGATGGTATATGTGCGTGTTTAGTCACACTAAAGCTAGATGGTAAATGTGCGTGTTTAGTCTCACTAAAGCTAGATGGTATGTGTGCGTGTTTAGTCACACTAAAGCAACCTCATCGTATGAGTATATAAGAGTTTTTAGTCACAATAAAGCTAGATGGTATATGTGAGTGTTTGGTCACGCTAGAGCTAGATGGTATGTGTGCTTGTTTAGTCACACTAAAGCAACCTCATCGTATGAGTATATAAGAGTTTTTAGTCACAATAAAGCTAGATGGTATATGTGAGTGTTTAGTCACGCTAGAGCTAGATGGTATATGTGCGTGTTTCTCATACTGGAGCTAGACGGTATATGTACGTGTTTAGTCACACTGGAGCTAGATGGTTTATGTACGTGTTTAGTCACACTGGAGCTAGATGGTATATGTATGTGTTTAGTCACACTGGAGCTAGATGGTATATGTACGTGTTTAGTCGCACTGGAGCTAGACAGTATGTGTGTGTGTTTAGTCGCACTGGAGCTAGATGGTATATGTGCGTGTTTAGTCACACTAAAGCTTGATGGTATGTGTGCGTGTTTAGTCACACTAATGCTAGATGGTATGTGTTCGTGTGTAGTCACACTAGAGCTAAATGGTATATGTGCGTATTTAGTCGCACTATAGGTAGATGGTATATGTGCGTGTTTAGTCACACTAATGCTAGATGGTATGTGTGCGTGTATGCTTTTTTATTTTGCCTGATGTTTTTTTTTTCGGACTGTTTTCTTTCCTCTTCTGCATCTTGTAAGCTACTTTTCTCTCAGTCTGAAGCGATGCTGTAGGGAGCATCTCTACTTGGTACGATCGGCAGCTTTGTTCTCCCAGGCTGCTGAATTGATGTCCAGTTCTCTCATGTCTCTCTTGCACACATCTTTGAATCTCAGCTGCAGTTTACCTGCTTTTCTTTTGCCATCTGCCAGCCAGTTGCCGATAGATAATATCTTTGGGGGGCGACCATCTTCAATGCGATAGACATGGCCACGACAGCATAATCTGCGCTGTTTAAGCAGTGTATGCATGCCCTTAAGGCCAGCAACATTGATCACGTTGTTTTTCCACGAAATGCCAAGACTGAGTTCTCTTGTAGGTATTTCATGTCTTTCCATTACATTTCAACTTCATTTGATCTTTATAGTGAAACGTATCATGACGTTTGGTCAATGCAGTGTGAACCATTCTTATCCTTCGACATTTGCTGAGGGAGACTGAGCACCTATGGGTTTGTCGGTAGTGTAATGATTGTGGCGTGAGGTTTTTATTGGCTCTAGGATCAGTATAGTACTGACAATTACAGAAATAGAATTTCTGCAGAAAATGGTGAAGTCCCAGTGTCTGAGAGAACTACTGGTATCAAAAATTAGTTACGGCTGTGAATGATCTGATCTCGAAACATTAGTGGAGAGGAGACAGACATAAATTGCCACCCCCGCTGTGTAACTAACTGTGATATTACAAAAACAAGGAAACAGATTTTACTTAACAATTATAAAAAAATTGACAAGTCGTTCAAATACAATTTCCCTATTATTTATTTAGTATATACACTATCTACTCTTGTGCTGAAAGATGGATGTTGGAAGATGGAATGTAATGGTATTGTAAGTTTACAAATGATTTACAAATATTATATTTATATAGATATTTATATATTACAACATGTTTTCCAATTATATGAAACAAATTTTTATCAGCTGTGCTGTTAATTAAGTATAGTAAATGTATCAGCTGTGATGTTAATTAAATATAGTAATTGTATCAGCTGTGCTGTTAATTAAATATAGTAATTGTATCAGCTGTGCTGTTAATTAAATATATAAACTTTATCAGCTATGCTGTTTGTCTCTTACTATGCTAATTCACGTTTTCTTCATAGACTTAAATGCTCACAATTGCCGACGGAAATGGTACTACTGTGTACTCATCTCTCAAAAGTTATGTCCTTCTTAGTTTCTTGCACACAACACCCTCTGATGATCGTTTCGTTAGCCCACCCAAGACTGAGGGGGACTAAAGATGTAGATCCTGTGCAATCACTGTGCTCCTGCGACGTTCCAGGCAGCTGGATTGACACGACATACGACCTCAGGTTTGATGACACGAATAAAACCTGTAACAAGTAAAAATAGGGGCTAATTTCTGTCATCAAGCCCACCTATTTCTAGTGTTTATGAAATGAGCGTGTGTCTCAGGTGTCTGCATGTAGGATGAATGGCAACATGGCTCAGTATGAGTTAGCAATAGCGAGACAAGACATGTGTCTACTTGCAAAACATTCTTTCTGATAAACTAATACATGGATATATTCATAATATAAATTCAATACATGAATACATCCAATAATATAAATTCAATACATGAATACATTAAATACATGAATACATCCCATAATATAAATTCAATACATGAATACATCCAATAATATGTACACCTAGGTGTGATACAACCATTTCCTTCCCCCTATAATATACCAGGCCCTCTCTGACAAGTGCTATTGGTAACATATATCCTAACAATATTGTTGTGTTCTAATGATAGGAGTATATGAAACGAGGACTGTTTGGTGATATATCAGGTTGGAGTTATATGGGACAATAGATTGGAGTTAGATGGGACAATAGATTGAGTCCTAACAAGAACTGTTTTGGTTATATTTCAGTTTGGAGTTATCTGAGATAATAGTCTGAAGTTATGTGAGACAATAGGATGAGTTATATGAGACAATAGATTGAGTCCTAACAAGGACTGTTTTGGTTATATTTCAGTTGGTTTTATATGAGACAATAGATTGAAGTTATAGGAGACAATAGATTGAAGTATGAGTCCTATTAGTCTTCGTCTTCATCAATCATATCAGGAAATACAATCAATATGCCTAATTCCCCAAGATACAATCAGTAACCTGATACGTTCATATTGAAACAATTTATATTAAATATATACAGGTGTAGGTAGTATAAATGACACACAACCAATACCAACATTATATATCTGCTGTAGGCCTATTTTCCTACAAGTTATAGTAAATATATATTTACCCTCTAAGATTTAAACAGGCCAGTGACTCGACTAGCGAAGCAGTCTGCCAGGTCAATGCACGCAGGTAAGCAATAAATCAAGGTTGACAGCTCCTCTTTTTCAGTCGGTCGTCTTATCTGGCTTCGTGTTGGTGGGTGCGTGTTTTGAATAAAATCTCTCCCGTATATATAGGTAAATGAGGTCACTTCTACTGCTTAACGAAAGCTTTTGGTTGGTTCTCGGCGTGGCAAGCTGATTGGCTAAATGCGGTTTAGTACCATGCTCCGTACAGCCTAATTTTATTCTGTTTTTTTTTTCGCCATATTGGGTGACAAGATGGCCGCAACCGACATCCGAAAAACAGGGCTTAAGTTTTTCCTGGCGTATACTTTGTGTAATTTATTCTGGCTCAGCGACTGTGCGTTGATTGGCTGGGGCAAATTTGTATCCCGACATAATGATTAAACTAAGAAGTGGGTTTACACACACTCGTTTCACGACAATGATGTCGATTCTGATTAACAGTAAGAATAACATCGGCTGTAGAAAAAGTGTTCATCCATTTTGGTGCGTGTGTTACAATCTGAAAGCCACCTGGGATAGAACGAGTTAACAAATGTCACCAAAAAACATTTTTTGTATACAAAATTGCTTTGTACGCCTCATCATTTATGACAAATATGAACTCAGTTTTCATAATCAGATCGTGATAAAGCACAAATATTTGGCATTCTTATGCTGCTTAATTCAATTGCACGGACAGTATTTTCGTAATTTAATACATCGGCGACAGCCAATGAACGGCTAGATATAAACCGTAGACAGACGATCTGGGTGTAAATCAGTTGCGGCGACAAACATGTAGTTCCTGAGGAGAATGATATGGCAGTCCCGTAGATGTTGCTGTAGGGTAGTGAAGTGTTAGAGGTTTCACTTTACGAAGTCACGCTTTGGGAGGTGGTGTGACCAGCTCCCTTCTCTCTCTGCCTTTTTCTTCCCTAAGTCAAGAACAAAGTCATGTACCCATTTACAGCTGGGGGGTAAACTGGAACGTGAATCGAACCGGCACCTTTGCTGCGAGAGACCAGCGCTATGACCACCATATCAGTCGGACGCTCTCATTTCGTATATGCTTGTTTACACCCCAGCATTACAGTGCCAAAGGGCTTTGTTCCCATGGCCGCTGGATCCCTCAACAACAACAACAACAACATATATGCTTGTTAAATGTTAGTGATGGTTGTTTCTTTTTTTTTTTAACCCGGGAGTTACTTTCCACACATCCTGTAATTTGAAGATGGCAAGAGGAGAGGGTTGGAACCCGGTACCTTTGCAGCAAGAGACCAGCTCTCTGACCGCTCGGACGCTCGGATAATGATATGGCCAGCTTATTAACAAAATAATGAAGTGTTAGAGACTAAAAACATGGCAATTGCTGGTTGAATTATTCTAATTACATTTGTTGCACGATTTGTTTATGTTGTCATGGGTTTTTGTTTGTTTGTTTACTTTAACTTTATACGGGATGGGGTGGCCCTCCCATGCACAACCCTCGTTAGTCGCCATCTAAGACATGCCTGGTAGGTAAATAAATAAATATGACACACATAAATGTATGTTTCGGACGCTCGTGAGAAATAAAGAAGCAAAAAACTAGACAACAGAAAAACAACAGAAGTGAGTGGCTTACCGGAGAATCGAACCCAGGACCTTCCGAACGGCACCCCCACTTAGCTACAGAAGCGAATCACACTATCCTCCCTGCCGGCTAGGCACCACAAAAATAGTGCTTCGAAGACAGGGGTCATTAGCGCGATTCGCAGCCTGTAACACCGGATATGTACCTAGGGCGATTCAGCCTAATTAATGACGCAATCACTTCTGTTGTTCCCCCTATTATACAGTATAGGTCAGATTACACAGGAGGCACGAGCTGTCATTGTAATGGAAAATATATGGATATAAAAATAAATCAAGTCCAACACAAAAAAAGACTATCTAAATCAGTTGTCACAGGCAGCCATATTGTAAGGCTCTATCGCGTGGATAACAACAGGAACGACAATCAAGAAGTTGCAGACTTTCATAAACGGGTACTCACTTAGAATACAAGTATTAAAATAGTTTGTCAAGATCGCCAATGTAGAACTGATGAAATAGTTCTACGTCGTTCTTGTTGTTGTTGTTTAGCTAGGAAGAGTTGGCCACTCGAAAAACAGCAGCTGGGAGACTTTCAGGCCATAGATCGAGGATTCCTCAGCAAGATAGAAGTTGGTAAGAAAACGAAGATGGCTGTATAACGCTCCACCTATGTCCCAGTCTTGACATATGGATGCGAGTCATGGGCAATGACTACAACCCACAAAAGCCGGATCCAAACCTCATAAATGAGGTATCTGAGGAAGGTGGTTGAAGTAACAAGAAGAGACATGGTCCGCAACCGGACGATACGTCAAGGCCTAATATCCCACCCCCTGCAGACCCAAGTAGAACAGTCCCAACTAAGATGGTTTGGTCATGTCTGCAGAATGGGAGAAGATCGGCTACCACGACAAGCATGGGAAACAAAGAGCCAGGGATCCAGACCTCCAGGACGACCCAGAGTCCGCTGGGAGGACAACATTAGACAATCTTTGAAGGACAGAGAACTAGAATGGAACCAGGCCAGGAGGAAGACAGCCGATAGGATAGTCTGGCGCTCTCTCTTCCAAACCTCTACACCTCACGGTAGAAGGGGAACGACTAAGTAGTAGTTTAGCTAGGGCTGCTGAGATTCTCGCTCTTCTTTGCAGCCAATACCAAGTAGAAGACTCCTTGCTATCATCTTCACTGTAGATCTAGGCTTTTCCTGTGGTTTTTCTGCCATTCCGAAACCTGAGTTGAAGTTATGAGCTCCAGTTTCTCCAGCTTGGCTTACATTTAAAGGCTCGTCACATCTGGTCTCAAGCTTGGAGTAAGAAGCGCGTAACAGACTGTGCATTCTCTGCCATCCAAGGAGGCTCTCCAAATATGCAGAGCTAAAATACTGTGCTCTAGTTCAGGGCTGTCCCAAGGAATGGTCACATTCTGCACAGAACCACTTCTCAGCTCCACCTGCCTATCACTGGGTCCACAACGAGATCCTCGTGCATACAATCAACCAGGTCAAAGCCAATGAAAACTGCCAGGGGCTCAAGTGACTTCTCCAAGCTTAGTGTGCAATGATGGGTTCTCAACAAGTTTCACCACAGGGGGAATCCCTGGAAGTGTGTGTGGATGATTCCAATAGTCAATAAAAATGTAATTAACCTCACAGATAGAGGTTCACTTCCACGTATGTATATTGTAGCCTTGTGCATAGAAGGAGGAGGTAAAGATAAATGATCCCGTTACACGCCCATTGAGGCATATTGGGAATATGGATTTAGGCCCAAATTTTCTCGACCATCGGCACACTAGGGGTGATGTGGTCAGCATCACGCCGGCCGCCTTAACCTTCCCAGAGTTGCTCTGGTACCCAATTGGGGCTGGGTCGACCCAGGAGCCGTTTGCGGCCTAAAAAATCCCACCTCAACTGGGGATCGAACCATGGACCACTGAGCTAGGAAGCAAGTGCACTAACCACTGTGCTACCACGGCTCCTTGTGCATAGAAGGTGGTCATAGAAGGATGATTCCTGATACGCCTCCATGCATATTGTTCTGGGTCAGAAAAGACTTCATTCTTTTGTTTTACTGCATTCTAGATTTTCTGTTCATCGTGTCCAGTTCTTCTCTTTAAGTTGTAAAGGGTGCTATTGTAGTTGACTTCCTTACACCAAAGCATTTCCTGAGCTTATGCAGAAGTGGTTTATACAGCAACTGTTTTTACGTCATGTGGCCGCTAGCTCGCAGTATATCCTTACTTTGCGGCCTGCAAGGTACTGCACAGTGGGCCTCGCTTTACTATTCAGTATCAGCGCTATTGCAATATGGATCACTGTGACAAATCCAGTATCAGCAATCAAACGGCCTATTTCATTCTAGATCACTGTGGTAGTCGGGTGCTAGTAGAAAAATTTTTTTTTTTAAAAACGGACATTTTCATAATATATCACTGTGTCTAATCCGGCATTAATAAGCAAACGGTCTTTTTCATTATAGATTACTGTGGCAAGTCGTGTGCATGTTTTAAAATGGCTCTTTCATTATACGTCACTATGGCAAATCCGTTGTCACTTTAAAAAAAAAAATGGACCTTTGTCATGTTAGATCACAGTGGCAAATCGGGTACTAGTAAATAAATGTGCTTATTCATTACAGATTACTATGGCAAAATAGGTGCCAGTTTGTAAAAAAAACGGGCCTTTGTAACGTTAGATCGCTGTCAAATCGGGTACCTGTATCTTAACGGGTTTTTTTTTAAATTATAGATCACAGTGGCAAATCGGGTGTCATTAACCAAACGGCTTATTTCGTTATGGAAATAACTGTAGCAGATCGGGTGCTAGTAACGACACGGGTTATTTCATTATAGGTCGCTGTGTCAAATTCAGCGCACTTAGAAAACCTAAAAGTATATCCCCCTCAAACGGAGATCTCAGCATTCAAGTTTTCCGTTACATCTCGTGAGCTTTTAGCCATGACTGAGAAGCGTATCTTTCTGTACTCTGTGATTTATTTATTGTAACTAGTGCTGTATGTTTTCTTTCCCCGTACGAATGAGTTTTCTTCTCTTTTCTTTCAGCTGACACGAATAATGTGAAGAGAGGTGAGTATGGTTTGTTTTTTCTTTCTGTTTTTGTTTTCTCTACCAGACATTTCGTTTAATTAGATTAAATACGTTGCATTACTGGAATGCTGAAAATATATTTATTAAGGAAAATTATTGCCATCTTCATGACACATGGCATGCGATTGTTGATGTTAATGATGATTATGATGATGATGATGGGGGTGGGGGGTTATAAATTGTCACATTCGTGTTAACAGTTCATATATATTAGTTTACATACAAATTAAAAACAAAATAAAAACTAAACTAAACAGAGTAAAAAAAGTGAAACGCTATACCTTAAGTTACACCTTAAAACTAATACGCTAAGGTAAATCAGTGACACTTTATAATTAACTGACACGCTAAAGTTAATCACTGATACCCTACGATTAACTGACACGCTAAAGTTAATCACTGATACCCGATGATTAACTGACACGCAATGAGAAGCTGACACACTAAGGTTAATTAATGACACCCTATGATTAACTGACACGCAATGAGAAGCTGACACGCTAAGGTTAATTAATGACACCCTATGATCAACTGACACGCCAATCTTAAACCCTGACATCTTATCATTAACTGACACGCTAATGTTAATCAATGACACCCAATAGTTAACGCTAAAGTTAATCAATGACATCTTGTGCTTAACTGAACGTGAAAATTAAAAACAGCATTATATGAACAAACATTAAAACATTAACCAAAATTGACACGAAGATTAAAAAGATTAAACGACAATTAAACACTCGGTTGAAATCCATTCTACTTCCCTAACTGGCAGGAGCCATCACATCAGTTGGCTTCCTTGCAATAAAGCAGCGCCAAAGCTCCATGCAATAAAGCAGCGCCAGAGCACCTTGCAATAAAGCAGCGCCAGAGCACAATGCAATAAAGCAGAGCCAGATCTTCTTGCAATAAAGCAGCGCCAAAGCTCCATGCAATAAAGCAGCGCCAAAGTTCCATGCAATAAGCAGCGCCAAAGCTCCATGCAATAAAGCAGCGCAAAAGCTCTTTGCAATAAAGCAGCGCCAAAGCTCTTTGCAATAAAGCAGCGCCAGAGCACCTTGCAATAAAGCAGCGCCAGAGCACATTGCAATAAAGCAAAGCCAGATCTTCTTGCAATAAGCAACGCCAAAGCTCCATGCAATAAAGCAGAGCCAAATCTTCTTGCAATAAAGCAGCGCCAAAGCCCATGCAATAAAGCAGCGCCAAAGCTTCTTGCAATAAAGCAGCGCCAGAACACCTTGCAATAAAGCAACACCAAAGCTCCTTGCAATAAAGCTGCGCCAGTGCACCTTGCAATAAAGTAGTGCCAAGGCATCTTGGGGTGACGCTTTTGGATCAATTAGTTTTACATTAAGAGATTGCACACACACACCTCCCAAGTCGAACTTGCATGCTTTATTTGGCCTGTGATCCTGATCTTTGTTTCCAGCGTAAAGCTCCGGAATCACTGGAATCTTTACAGTTGAAAACTAATAATTGGGACATTTTAAAAAAAAAGTAAAACCTGGGGTTAACTATTAAAAGTTAATTAACTATTAAAGTTTAACACGGTAAAATTGACACACGAATTGAAAATGTACATACTAATAAAATTAACTCACACAGCAGCATTCAGAAATTAGTTCAAAAATTAATTTACACCGTAACATTCAAAAATGACATCGATTAAATGGCAGTCTAAAATTGACAAATCACATAAAATTGATGCTCTGTAATTGAAAACTGGCAAACTAAGCAGGTTAATTGATAGACTGGAATAATCGTTCTTCGTCGTTTGCTCTCATATAACCACATCTGTGTCTCTTATAAAGTTAGCGGTCTGTTCAACGTTTGAACTGAAAATATCCTTCTTAATCGTTCGCTGATTTAACTACATCGATACCGCTCATAAAGTTAGCGGTCTGCCCTGGGCTTACACTAAAATTATCCTTAAATCGTCGTTAATAAGATTAACTGACATAAAAAGTAAAAGTTCACCAACTTTTCAGATGAATTGAAAAACTAATGTTGAACGTAGACATGTTAATGGGATTGACACTAAATCTGAAAATTCGCCGAAAAAAGAAAAATGTAAGAACAAGATTAACTAAAAGGGCAAACTGGCATTGATAAACTAATAAGATTAGTTAACACTTAAAATTGAAAACTGGCACAGAGTAAGATTAACTGATAGACTAACATTGATTGACATAAATTAATTTTAAAATGGCGTACTATCACCAACCAAGAACTGCTTGACTAGGATCAACCAACTGACACTAATATCATAGTGTGACCGGTAGCTTGGGACTTTAAGAATGAAAGAGAGTACAGAAAAATGGTTTAAGAAAGTTAAATAGAGTTGTTAATAGACTATATGTCTTTGTTAAGGGGAAGTGAAATGAGCAGAAGAGTGTTTTGAGGGAAGGGAGGTAACTCCGTAAATCCCCTTTTGGGAGATGTATCTTGGTGTTTTGGTTTAGTATTTCATGTGAGTTCTCAATTATGGTGTAACTGATTTGCATAGTAATGTTTTAGTAATAAGATTAAAGAAGATTCTATGGGTTTTGAGCTTAATCAGCAAAGGGAGATGACTTTAAATTACGTCCCTTGAAAGGTTTTGATGAGTGATCAAAATAAACACGCACGAGAAAGTGTTGCGAAGGTGAACACATTTTATGAGAGAAAGGGAGAATGTAAATCGGGATTGAGATTAAGTCAGTCTGATTTTTGGGGAACGCGAAGTAGCGAAGTAAGATAGGCCCAGCGAATATTTTGGTCCTGATTGTTAACCTAATTCTCCAGACTCACTTTGAGCCCCAGAAGGGGTATTAAAAAAAAAGTTATCGCTGTATTAAACCTTTTGTTTAGTGGTGAACACTAGCTTGGATGGTGCACTAGGGCGAATAGGTCACTGGAGGTGGTTGTCTACTGTATTGTGCAGAAAACTATATTGTCCAGCCATCAAGCCAGTTCCATGTAGCCACTTTGATAGATGTAGGTGCAGGTTTCTGCTATGGTGTTTGGTTATTCATGGAACAAGAAGGGCAGTGTTGCCGGTCAAGTATTTTTGATGGTCAGCCCAAGGCAAGAATTTACAGCTATGTCAAAACTAACCAGTAATTATACAATCGTGTAGAATAAGGTGAACTTTTATACAGCGCAGAAAATAAGAGACTGTAGAAAATATTAGGAGTCAGAAACTTGGTATAAACTGTCAGCCCTGGTATTAGACCAGTCTAAATATAGATATCCCAAGCTCCCAAGCTACCCGAACAGAGTCTAACCACTGACATAACAGCGGTAAAGCAAGAAGTAGTGACAGACGATATAAAGGAGAGAAAGGAAAAATGCCAGTATCATTTTGTACAGCAGTCATTTTAGTAAAAAGGTGCCACCAAGTGAAGGTCGGCCATCCAATGTTGGGTTGAATTTGACTATGTAAATAAAGCTTGATTTGGTTCAGCTGATGTTAGCGTGAACTCGATACATCTGAATGTAATTCATCATCATCATCATCCTATGTATTCGTCAACACAGTGGAGAATCATTAACTAGTAAAAATTAACTCTACATGATCTAACTGACTGCCTACTGTCGGGTAGTGAAACGAACTATACGAGAATACAACTCTCTCTGTTATTACACATCCGCTGTACGGCCACAATAGCTGGCAGAGTTGGGTTGGCCATATCCTCAGAAGAGACCCCGACGCCATCACAAGAACTGCTCTGCTATGTACCGCAGAAGAAAGGCGAAAGAGACGCTGACCAAAAACAACTTGGCAGAGAACTGTCGTAAATTGTGAGAAGATAGGACTGAGATATTTATGGTCCCGCTGAAGCAGAGGTGATAGTAACAGCTATGTGAAAGGAAGGTGGTAGAAATAGTATTGTTTCACGAGGAGGGGTAAACGTGTAGGGAAAAGGTGATAGTGTAGAGAGAAAAAAGCAGTCTTGGATTGAGTAATTACTCTTGTCACAGTGGTGGTCCCTGCCCAATCCTAACTATAACTAGGTGACTGAGGCAGGCCTAGTTATTAATCTATGTGGTCAAATTTTCTTCCTTGACCTATCTCCCAAGTAGAGCTATCTCTTTGACTGGCTCCCTTCGCCAGAGATGGTGATTCCTGGATGAGATAAGGTTCGTCTTTTGTTCAACCCAGACCACGTTCTTCTCTCCTAGGTGTTGTATAGCGACTGGTGCGTATAGGGTGTTCTATTATTTCTATCTCTCCTATTACTCACTTCTAATAACTCTCCATTCCTTAATCTCTTCACACATCAAAGCAACCGGAGTGATGTGATTCAATTTCGAAAACAAGTCCAGCACCTATCACAAGCCCTACTGTTCACCCTTATTCTATTCCTAATATGTTCATCTCAGTATTTAACCACAGATAATCTACTCTCCTGAATTCCTATCGCTAAGCAATTCTAAATCTAGCTATCAGTTTCTGAATACGAACACTTGTTGACCACAAGTTCGTTTCTTGAGAGCCCTGGGCGGCACTTCTTGCTTCCGCCAAGTTTCTGATGGACTGATCTCTTTTTGTCCTTCAATTTCCTATCTGATGATCCACAGTTGTTTTTGAGTGAATGTCATTGGTCCGTTATTCAGTTCACTCACCTATTGCCAACTACACGCTTAATTCTATGCTGTCATCCCCGTGAACTGTGCTACATAACTGTTTATATTTCGATCACTTTTTCACGTGCGTTTCCCTATCCTAACTCACTAAACTTGTAAAGGGCGTTAATATTCATAGTTATTCCCCTTAGTACTTTTTACCTTAGTTTCATTAATCCTTCTATATCTTTACTAAAACTAGTCTAATATGCAAATTTGGTAAACTCTAATGATATATACTTAGATTACTTTAAGGTCTAAAAAGGTTCCCTCCCTTACAAAAAAACACTACATTTTCATTCTTTTATCTCCCATGTTAAGAACAAATAAGTTATCACTTAGATTATTCTGATTTTCTAACCCATTTTTATATACTCTTTCATCTTGTTAACACCAAATAACTGTTCGACTGACTTTAACTGCAGCGTATTTTACGCTGTACAACCCAATGCCTAGTATCCTGGCTTTTGGCTGGGATCATGTGTCTACACACGGGAAACAGTAGTGACATTCATGTCATGAGGTACCTAGTGTGAGAACACAGAGGATCACTACAATGACACATGTTGTCATTGGATCTTCTTGTGTTGGGACATGTGGTCTTGACCAGGGCTGGGTATGGGTGGGGCAAATGCAACCTCATGCGAGGAAAAAATATGCAACCTCATGCGAGGAATTAAAAAAAAAAAAAAAAAAAAAAAAAAAAAAAAAAAAGGTGACATATACGTCCCGGGGCCGTTCAAATGTATCCCGCAGGGAAACATTTGTGTTCTATCAAAAAAACTATTATCTATTTACCCCACTAACATCTCTAATATTATTACCATAGACGACTCGAAATTACAAGCAAATTAAATCGTAATAGTGAGAC
The DNA here is from genome assembly GCA_024509875.1 of Oreohelix idahoensis. NCBI lineage: Eukaryota > Metazoa > Mollusca > Gastropoda > Stylommatophora > Oreohelicidae > Oreohelix > Oreohelix idahoensis. Next base: position 120,110 of record JAMPIV010011885.1, read on the forward strand.
TACATTATAAACCTAATATCAATGCTACAACTAGAGCATCTCAATAATTACTACTTCAACATAAAATCTCATTACATGAATATATAAAAGGCATAAATGAACATTGTATTTACTTAATTCATTACCATCATCTCTCAAACAAGTAGTACCCAATAATGCAACCAAGTTTTATCCCTTGTATCTCTACATAACCAGTGCTGTAAAAGATATATATATATAGGGACGTTCATCCTCAGTGTAATATTTGCTTACGTCCATGAGTAAGACTCCATATGACTAAGTCTGGATCATTTCTCATCTCTGTTCTCTTTTTTTTTCTAGTCCTGAACACCTCTATGCCTGAGATAGGTACATTATAGCAATTAACATGCACTTAAGGTACTATACATTTTTTTTTTTTGTCCAATGTCAGTGTTGATCATGTAGTATGCCATATCTTGTACCTTGGGAAGAAGTCTATTAAGTTTCCCAAGACTATGTGTAGTTATTGTAGTTTGTCACACTCTTAAGATTATATATGTCTACTCTAGTATCTCATTAACATCGTATTGGAAAAACAAGTAAACATTGTACTTAATACTTCTCAAACATTATCATTATACATTCTATTTTATACAAATATATATATATATATATATATATATATATATATATATATATATATATATATATATATATATACATATATATATAGGGGCGACATGGTACTGCCTCTGGAAACAGAGGTTTGTCAGTCCTTAATATGTTTATCGTATCTGCCGTCAATGTCAGTATTCATTGCAACGGTCAGATAGGCAGAGTAGTAGAAATATAATATGTAGCGTCACCAAGCATGCATTTAACTAAACATCCCCAAAGTGACAGCAAGAAATATGTGTTACTACGTCAGGATGTGATGTGCTCGACTGATTCTAGCCTTTGATGCACCAGTCGAATTACCAGTCATGTATGCAATTAATCACGCGAAATCTTACCATCTGTCTTGGGGCGATAGTAAAAGACCTAAGTCACTATTGTCAGAGCAGGATGTGCTCGGCTGATGCTAGCCTTTGATGCATCTGTCAAAACCGTAAGCTCAGTCTGTTACTATATACATGTACCCCTGTATGTCGGATTTAACCAAAATTCAAGACCAAAATGCCTCAACTCAATGCGGACATGACCATGTAAGGGTCATCTGTGTTGCATCTTACCCAACCTGTATTTAATATCAATTGTGGAGACATCTCATCTCGAAGTCACCTGTATAAACACTGTCATGTGGAATAAGGCCCTTTATCTACCATCTAATGTGCGCAGCTCTGAGGGAGTAGGTTATTTTCTCTTTTTTTTTCTTCTTCTTCTTCCACTGCTGCAACACCCTGGCTTGGACTGTGACATTTCTTTTTTTTTTTTTTTTCTTGTTGCCCTCTATGCCTGGTGGTGGAGAAAGTATACCTCTGAAAAACATGGACATTGCAAATTAACATGAAAATTTTTAACCTAAGTCTTGGTAAGTCTCATCTTGTGAAGAAGCTTATTATTGTCTCTTTTAGAAATCTGTATCTTTCTTGAAATATTGTTCAATTGTTTTATGAAATAATTCATTGTTTAATCTAGCTTCTCAGTTACGTTGGTCTCTTGTATAAACTATTTCACTATCACTCTGAATATCGCGAGAGTACAGTAGCTATCACTCATGTGCATGTGATCAAAGTCTTATCACTACATATAATGTTTCCTGTTTATGTGATTACTGTAGTTGATTACTATCTATACTGTTGCTCACCATTAAGTTTCTTCTACCTTATTTTCACCAAGTTAGTGTATAATGTAAATGTGTAAGTGTACTGAGATGTCAACAACTACTTGAGTTTACCACTGAGACTTAATGAACTAACTAACCGTTGGATACCGTTGATTGGGGTACCTTGATTAAGCACTATAGCTGGGGAAGTGCTGTGAATGAGTACTATATGCTGGGGAAGTACTTTACGGCGATTACACTGTTTGTATGAGTTTGGAGATCTGTTTTGCAAGCTCCATCAGTGTAAATTTCTCTACTGTAGAGACGACTGTCGTACTGATGAAGTTGATATCAGTTGTGATGGTATTTATAGTCGCTCTGCAGGAGGATGAGGACGAACGAGTTAATGTTGTTGTTGTCCGTATGACAATAGCTTGTTTACTTGATGTTTACATTCTGAGTCTGGTGTTGGTAAAGTCGTCCATTCTTTCAATGTTATTTTCTTTGCTTTATGTTGATAAGTTCTGATTGTATAAGTAGTACCATCTCGTCAGCAATATTGTTGCTAAAGTTTATAAGCTGTGCTGTAGGTCTTCGATGATGATGATAAGTTTTGTTGTTTCTCTGTGGTTGTAAGGATATCTCATCTTCATCATCCCAACTGTAGTATATAAGCTGGGGTTAGCTTGGCTAGTGGTTGTGGTTGTTGACTCATTCTTCCTTCTGTACGGCTCCGTCTCTGCTGAATAGTTCCATCTCGTTGCTTGTATGTCACTTGTCATCACCTGTTCGCTTCACATGATCACTGGGGATGCGACAGGTGTCACAGGGAATATGTTATGGCTGACGTAGGGATAGGGAATGATGGTTGTGACCACGTGAATAGCATTGCGAACACTGATGCGTTGTCTCTGTGTAGTGTGGCCAGACTTCTTATGTGATTCTTGCTTCTTTGTTTCTTATGTAAGGTTTCGACTCCGCTGTAGTATGTCATTTCCCGTTGACTGCAAAGGTCTCCCATCTTCAATGTCCCGACTTGATCGTCTAGGCTGATGTCAACTTGTGGCTGGTAGTCATGGTTGGCTTCTGTTTCCTTCTGTAAGGCTCCGTTTCTGCAACTTGTTTCTTCTCATCGCTTGTAGATGTCTGTTCTTCATCTTGATACATCTGAGCTTGCTTGGCATTTCTTCTGTCATCACATGTTCGCTTCACATGATCACTGGGGATGCGACAGGTGTCACAGGGAATGTATTGGGCTTGACGCAGGGATAGGGAAAAGATGGTTGTGACCATGTGATAACATTGCAAACACTGATGCGTTGTCTCTGTGTAGTGTGGCCAGACTTCTGATGTGATTCTCGCTTCTTTGTTTCTTCTGTAAGGCTTGGACTCCGCTGTAGTATGTCATTTCCCGTTGACTGCAAAGGTCTCCCATCTTCAATGTCCCGTCTTGATCATATAAGGTAGGATTAACTTGTGACCGATAGTTGTAGTTGTCACTTTATTTCATCCCATAATTGCTGTCTTCCTGTGGTGCTTCATCAAAAATCTAAGTCTCTAGTATTTCTGCCGTCGTCACCACAACTTTTCCACCAAAATTTTCTTGCCGTACTACCGCGGCCTCAAATGTACGTCGTACATTTCCTTTACTCTTCTCCTCTACTGCAGTATCCTATTTGTCAGGTATACTCAGTTGTCTCGTGTGTGCGGTACAGACCAATTATACTTAGGCTTCTCAAGACTAAGTTGCCGCCACCATATTGTTTACCTCTCATAATATGCTATGCCATCACTCACATAGCCTCCTATATTTCCTCTATATGCTTATTTACCTATAAGCTCCATCAACTTCAACATCATTGTCTCTCTAGCTTTAAGCGCCTCTAACGCTATCAGTTTATCCATATCTTGAGTCCCTTCTATTATTCTGACTTCATTAACACTTTGTTTCCTCTCTACCTCTCTACCTCTTATATCTCCTGAGTTTCTCTCAACCTCCTTACTTCTTACTTCATCAACCGTTTGCCTCGGTTTCTCTCTAATTTCCATTACTTCCCTTCTCGCACTCCCTGAGTTCCTCTCAGGTTCTATGTCGCTACCGCGACCTCTGCTTGTACTCCTAGTATCTCCCCTATTACTGCTCCTATTTCTCTCCTCCTCTCTACTACTAGATCGGTATCTCCCTCGATCCTTAGTAGTTTCTCTACTTCCACTATCACTTCTATGTCTCAGCCTATCTCGGCTCTTAGATCGGAAATCCCCTCGATCTGTACTTGTACTCACTTCATGTGTGACAGTGGACTGGGTCTTCTTTTTTCTAGCTCTTCAAATTTTCTCTCTAAATTTGCGCAACGTGTAGTTATATTTCTTCTACTTCTATTATCTCATTATTTCTTTCTTTCATCTTTATTGTTTCCTGACCCCATCTATCTTGTTCCTTCTCTTGTATTTCTCTATAACTGCTCATGTCCTTTTTCAATTCTTCAAATTTCCTGTCAAGATTTTGAACGAGTGCCTCTATCTTTTCGTTACTCTTTGCTGCACTACCCTTTCTCATCTTTTCCTTCCTCCTCCTTCTGACCTCTTCTACATGTCTCAACTTTGGTAGTTGCCTTACACCATTCGGCGAATCATCTGAAGACGACCTCTGTCTCTTCATTCCTTTTATTTTCTCCTGCTCCATCTCCTCCTGGATATCTGAATCTTTAGCTGATGTCTCCTCCGTATCTTGGGTTCGACTTGGACCACTCTGTTGTTTAGTCTGTACTTGTTGCTCCTTTTGTTTCAATAGCTGCTGCTCCTGTACTCTACTTCTCTGTTCCGCAGCTCTCGTATGGCGGTAGGGTGCATCTATTTCGTTATCTGCACTGTTCTGTTGCTCCTTTTGTTTCAATAGCTGCTGCTCCTGTACTCTACTTCTCTGTTCTGCAGCTCTCGTATGGCGGTAGGGTGCATCTATTTCGTTATCTGCACTGTTCCATTCACTTCTCATTGCTGTCGTATCCTCTAGAATCTCACTGTACTGTTCACTTTCTGTATGCTGCCCTGTTTGTATTCTGTCTTCCTCTTGCGTATGTGTGCCCATGTCCTCTTGTTCGTTGTAGAACCTTTGAGGAGTAGGGGTTGATCTATCATATGTTGTTTCCGGTTCTGCATGGATTTGTGCTCTTGTAACAATCTGTTTCCGCGCTAGTGTTGATCTACCGCTGTCACTGACTATGACCTCACTGGAAATAGTATCTATATCCTCGTCGCTCTTGGTCATTTGAACTACCCAGTTGTCTCCTCTCGCAGTTACACCCCAGTCACTAACTTTGGGTGTTGTTTCTGTTTCGTCATCATGTATGGGTAGTGACGTACTACTATCTCTATTATATAGACGGTTGTCTCTGTATCTCAATCTCTCTATCAACTCTGTTGGTGGAATATCTTCCTCGTCTTCTGAATTCTCTCTGCAGCGAGTGAGGCGTCCTACAGCATCTGGTACTTGTTCTGTGTTGTTGTTTTGTTCATCATCAATGTCCTGCCCTTCATCGGTGTCGTATTCGATAAGTGAACTGCTTGCTGACTCTGTAGACTCGTAATAAGTCAAAGTGGATTTTCGTATCGGTCTGGTATTCTGTAAAGCTGGTGGTACTATGGGGCGATGATCATCTTTTTTCATCTGCGCTACATGTGCTTTGACTTTTATGCTCTTCTCCTCATTCCATAGTTCGTAATTCACCGGTGTTGTTCGTTCCAACACTTTAAACCCATCAAGCCAACTATTATCCATCTTATCTCGGACATTCTTTTTGTAATATACTTTATCTCCAGGCTTAAATTCTTCCAACGTTGCCCTTTTGTCATGCTGCTTCTGCCGTTTCTTGAAGGCTTTCTGTGCATTATTATTTGCTATTTGGTGGGCCTTATACTTCTCTTGTATGATAATTTCAATTGGATCCTCACCTTGATACTTTCTCTGTGGTTGTAATAGATTATCTAATGGGAAGGTGGGTTCACGTCCATATAACAAATAGAAAGGTGAGCATCCTGTTGTCTCATTTACATTTATCCGTATTGCTTCAAGGGCTTGATTGATATATAAGTCCCAATACTGGAGGTTGCCTTGCATATACTTGGCAAGAATATCATTCAATGTGGCATGCATTCGCTCATTCCGTCCATTTGCCTGCGGTCTGTAAGGCGTAGTGGTGGTATGTTGAATATGTAGCTTTTGAAGCGTTCGTTTGAAAGGGTTACCAACAAATTGTTTTCCATTGTCTGTGATTATTCTCCTAGGGCACCCATGTCGTGGCATGAATTCTTGCAGAAAAAATTCAGTTATTGTTGCTGAAGTTGCATCCTTGAGAGGGTAGCTTTCAGGCCATACCGAATACTGGTCAACGATATGTAAAATGTGTTTGTTCCCGGATTGTGTGACTGTATGTGGCCCAGAAATGTCCATGCTGATAACTTCCATGGGGAAATGTGATTGTTTCATCTCTTGTAGAGGGACCCTGGTTGGTCTCATGTTCCGTATTTTACAGGTTTTACAACCATTAATATATTCAGTTATATTCTTATACATGTTTGTCCAGTAGTATCTTTTCTTGATGACATCTATAGTTTTGTCTCGACCAACATGTCCATTGTCATCATGGAACTGTACCAGAATCTGAGGTACTAGGGTTTGGGGAATTACTTTTTGTAGTGTACCTTCTTGTTTGTGGTCAATATGGTACAGGGCTTGGTCCTTGTGGCATGATAGTAAATTGTTTAAGCGATTTAGGCTTCGCTTCTAACTGTTTGATAAGCTTGGCTATCTCAGGATCTTTTCTCTGTTCTGCGCCTACATCAAATGTGCATACGTTTGTTGTCTCCTCTGTATCTATGTCTGTTGTATCTGTGCTATCGTCAACATCCACTCCGCCGGAACTGATTACATTGATTTCCTTTGTGTTGTCATTAATATCAGTACCCGCATCAGAATCTTCTTGCTGTGTAGTACTAGTGTGTGGGATCCTAGATAGAAAATCTGCACATGTATTCTGTTCACCTGGGAGGTGTTCAATGGTCGGACAATACTGTTGCAAGTTGATAGCCCAAACCTGTAACTTTTTTGGTTGTTCCTGTGTCTTGATAAGCCAATTCACCAATGGTTGATGATCTGTTCTAATGGTAAGTTTGGTGCCTCTGATGTAAAAGTCAAGTTTCTTTATGGCATAATGTATAGCGAAGGCTTCTCTTTCTGTAATTGACCATCTAATTTGTGTTTTGGAAAGCGCATGTGATATAAATGCTATGGGCATCTCATTTGGAATCTCTGGTGCAGTACCTGTTTCATCATCTTCCCTGTGCTGGACTAAACGAGCACCTATCGCTGTTTCGGAGGCGTCCGTATACAGAATCATCGGACGAGATATATCCGGGTGTGTTAGAAGTGGTAATGTTGCGAGTGCTTCTTTAAGATGATCAAAGGACTTCTGACATTCTTCTGTCCACTTGAATCGAGAATATTTCCTAGTGAGGGCGATAAGTGGTTCAGCGACTTCTGAAAATTTTGCAACATGGCGTCTGTAATATCCGCAACAACCAATAAATGCTCTAACTTGCTTCACTGTTTTGGGAGCAGGCATCTTCTTTATTGCTTCCACCTTCTCTGTGTCCGGGCGAATGCCATCTTTGTTCACTATAAATCCTAAGTATTTCGTTTCTGTCTTCAAAAATTGACACTTGCTTAGCTTGAGTTTTATTTGGTGGTGTCGGAGGCGATCAAAGACTTGCTCGACTTTCTTTAAGTGGTCGTCCACTGTACCTGCTGTATGTATGAGTATGTCATCTATATATGCTAATGCGAAAGGATACATTTCTTTTAAAACCTCATCCATTAATGCCATGTATGTCGCTGGGCTTCCCTTTAGACCGAAAGGCATCACATTCCATTTGTAACTACCCATGTGTGTACAAAAAGATGACTTCTCCTTTGCCGCTGGAGTCATGGGAATGCACCAAAATCCTGAACGTGCGTCTAATGTTGTAAAGTATGTAGAATGTCCAAGTGTCGCCAGTATATCGTCAATACGTGCGGTAGCGGATATGAAATTGTTTTAGTTATTCTGTTCAGTGCGCGGTAGTCGCAGCAGAATCTACTTGATCCGTCTTTCTTTGTGACAATTACTATGGGTGATGACCACGCTGATGTAGATCTTTCAATGATGCCCGCCTTCAACATGTCGGTTATGGCTTTCTCCACTATCTCACGATTCTTCAAAGGAGTGTGGTAAGGTCTTAAACTGATAGGCTCCTCTACTGTAGTCTGAATGTCCATGTGTATTGTATTGGTTCTGCCTAACTCCATATCTGTTAGCGCGAAAACATCTTGATGTTTAGTAACAAATGCACTAAGTTTTTTCTTATGTTGATCGTCTGCCTTCAACGTTGCCAACAATTGTGAAACTCTATCTGGTGTGCTCTCTGTTGTGTGCGAATCTTGGCTTGACCATAGTGTCTTAACATATGTGTTATCCTCTTCTATTCTGTAACCATTGTTCCTAGTCTCTCGTTCCCTATTGTGATATCTCCAATGTCTGCGATTCATAGTCTCGTTTTTTCTAAATGGTTTGTCCGTGTATTCTGCTCTGGGTGTTCGCCATGGAGTGTACCGTCCATTTCTTCTAAAGTTGTTATTTTCGTACTGTCGTTCACTACGGCAGTGATTAAAGGGTTTTGGGTATCTTTCTCCATATCTCTGATGCATTGATGGAGTTGAGTATCTGTTGTTGGTTATCCGCCATGGAGTATACTCTGATTGCATTCTGTAAGCGTTCCTTCCCCCCTTGTCGTTCACTACGGCAGTATGTTGGTGGGGTTGGCAATAAGGAATCTGTAACCAAGTTGATATAATATGGCTGTCCCCTATCATTTGCTGCTTTTCTATATATTCCACCACTAGCTCTTCGCTGTATTATTTGGTTTATTCTTTGTACAAAGCGAGAGTGTTCATTGAATTTATTAATTGTGCCTATGTTTTCCGGTTCGTTTCTACACGCTCTCTCGTATGGTGTATCATCTTGACTATTGCATGTTTTTGCTCCGCATCTCTGGACACTGTTGCGACGAGTCGCATACTTAGAGTTATCCGCTCTCTGTCCATACTGTATTTGTTGACCGTTTTGTATATCCATTGACCTTGTTTGTTGCGTCAGTTTAGCAGTCCTATGTATAAGGTTCTCATTATGTGCTTTGAATCCTTTTGCTGGCGTTTTGTTAACCGGAGAGTAACCTGAGGTAGAGTTTCGGGGTGTATGTAGTTCCGAAGAACGATGTTGATTTCCAGCAACTTCAGGTGTTCTATTATTTCTTACAGTGGTTAAGGACGATCTTTGTATTTTAGCTACTATTGCACCTCTGCGTATTGTTGTTGTTTTTCCTGAAGTATTTATAATCATGATTGGAAAATCCCTAGAAGACGAGATTTCTGCGATGCCTTCTGTAACGAACATGAGAGGTTCATCGTTTAAGCCTTCATTATCCAAAGGTTCGATATTTATTGACTGACCCGGTTGAATGTAGTTAGAATTCTTCACTCGACCTTTAGCTATTACCAGTGTGTTAGGTTTCACTGTGACTGGGGCTGTTAACCGCACTAAAGATGCAATGTGTATGTCATCTTGTAGTGGTATGTATTCGCCATTAATCCTAACCTGATGGTTATCACAGTATATCCTGGCATTATTTTTGTTGAGGAAGTCTCTTCCCAGAATAAAGTTTCTCGACATCCCTCGTGTGATTATAAAGTGATGTGTAATGTTTTGTTGTCCTATGCCGAAAGTAATAATGGCAGTACCACATGACTTCATGTTTTCTCCAGTTACTGATGACAAAATTGTTCTCGAGGGCTGAAAAGTCACTAAATGCTTGATTTGTTTATATAATTGTTCCCTGATGAGACTGACTGAAGCGCCTGTGTCTACAAGTGCCCGATAATTCTTGTTATTAATTTTGATTAAACAAGAGCTAGGGTCTGATGTGATATTTATTCTTTGAGGAGGAGTTGTTGAGTACAAAATCTTGTTTTTCTTTATGTTCCTGGACCTTCTTAATTGACCCCTTGTGAAACTGGGAGGTACACGCTCTCCTTGAAAATTCCGCCTGTAATTCTGTGCACCGGTGCTGCCGTAGTATCTGAGGTTATTATAACTATTCTGACATGGACGGGGATGTTGTCGTTGACACTGACGAACTAAGTGTCCTCGGGAACCACAGCCAAAGCAAGTGAAAGTGTTAATCTGCTGTATGTTACGCTGCCTGGGGGGGGGGGGGGTAATTGAGTATAATTACTATTGTCTGCCTGTTGGTGTCTTGACTGGTTTGAACGGTGCCAACGCTCTCGAAAATGTCCGACCTCCATGGGTTCGTGCTCTGTATTTGTTTCAACCATCATATCATGCTCAGTGCTTTGCTTGAACCTGGTCTGCACGTTCTGTTCCCTGACTGCTAGTTGTATTGCCTCATTTATTGACCTCGGGTCTTTTCGGAATATGTATAACTTCGTGTTGTTGTTCACCAGTCCCTTCACAAAAATACCCACTAGCTGTTTTTCCGTATCTGGTGATGCTGGTAAGCCATCCAAAAGTGCTTCCTCTGCCAAGTTTAGTAATCTTTCACCATAAGACTGAATAGATTCGTTAGTTTGTTGTTTCATGCGGTAAAGGAGTGACCATGCGTGGTCTGTATTGGTGATGTGGCTATATCTGAATGTCAATTCTTTCTTAAGGGATTCGTAGGTCTCTGCGGGGTATGCAGCTTCCCGTCTGCGCAAAAAGTCCGAAACCAATGAGTCTGACGACAAGTGTAGTATTCGTTTGCGCTCTTCGTCTGTGCCTGCATTTATCATCGTAGCGAATTTTTCCACGTCCTTTATCCATTTCCTAAACTGTGTAGTATCTCCCGTAAATGGTGGCACAATTGATCTAATTTGGCTGTATTTTGTACAGTGACCTATCTCATACATTGTTTCTGCAATAGTTTTTAAGGCCGCCATTGTGCATTGCTGTTCTGTTGGTAATGGGGCCGACATAGGCTGTTGTGGGTATGTTTCTTCAGAAGGTGGTGTAGCCATGTTGTCGCTGTAGGAGAGGTGGTCACGGCGCCAAATTACACTATGTCACAGTGGTGGTCCCTGCCCAATCCTAACTATAACTAGGTGACTGAGGCAGGCCTAGTTATTAATCTATGTGGTCAAATTTTCTTCCTTGACCTATCTCCCAAGTAGAGCTATCTCTTTGACTGGCTCCCTTCGCCAGAGATGGTGATTCCTGGATGAGATAAGGTTCGTCTTTTGTTCAACCCAGACCACGTTCTTCTCTCCTAGGTGTTGTATAGCGACTGGTGCGTATAGGGTGTTCTATTATTTCTATCTCTCCTATTACTCACTTCTAATAACTCTCCATTCCTTAATCTCTTCACACATCAAAGCAACCTGAGTGATGTGATTCAATTTCGAAAACAACTTTTATTTACATAAGAAGATCCAAGATCAACCAACATAATTCATCAGATACAGTTCTCAATTACAATGTCCTCAAGTCTTCCACTTAATTCAATCAAATATCTCAAAGCATAGTTATATATTGTTTCTCCTGTAGCCTCTTGCAGATTTCGTTGTATACCTAGCTTACTAAAGCTCCTTCTCATTTTTTTACTATTTTTCTCATATTTTCTACAACAGTTCTTCTAAATCCTTGGAGTCATGTTCTCACCCAATCTCAACCTAGTTACGTTTAACTCCTTTAGATGCAGCATATAAAATTCAATAGCTACACCTGAAATAATCAAACAATGTCCAACACCAAAATGGCTTCCTCCATACTTACTCTAGTATGAGAGAGCGCATGAGATGTTTCGTGAATGTCAGACTCACCATACTTACTCTTATATGAGAGAGCGCTTAATATGTTTCATAAATGTCAGTGCTGTGAACCCTTAGTTCGATACAATCTCGTTTAATGGCAATGCCTCATCTTCTTGGTATGACAGCCCATCCTCGCTATCTGATAATAAAAGTTATTTACTTTTCAAGCTTTAATTATGCCTTTGCTTCAATATTCTCTGCTGTAGCTCGCTCCCTTAAATGTAGATCGTCATTAGCCTGACAAATTTGCTGAAAGTCAAAAAAATAGTTCGAAATTTCATCTTACCGTTTTATAAACGAAGTCCGTTACCTATCACAATCCCTACTACACACCCTTATAAGCTATTCCTACGTTTTGTTCACAAATTATTTAATCAATTCTAAGTGTACTCTCCTGAATTTCCTATACTAACCTTTCTATATCTAGCTAATTCTGTAGAACCTTCTGCAAACCGCAGGTTTCACATTTCTTGAGAGCTCTGGGCAAAACTTGACTTGCTTCTGTCAACTTTCTGATGGGGACTGATCTCTTTTGTCCTTCAATTTCCTATCTGATGGTCCAAAGTTGTTTTTAGTTAATACGATTGGTCCATTGTTCAGTTTAACTCACCTATGCGCTACACGCTTAATTCTATGCTGTCAAACTCCGTGAACTGTGCTACATAACTGTTTACATTTCGCTCACTTTTCACGTGCGTTTCCCTATCCTAACTCACTAAACTTGTAAAGGGCGTTAATATTCATAGTTATTCCCCTTAGTACTTTTTACCTTAGTTTCATTAATCCTTCTATATCTTTACTAAAACTAGTCTAATATGCAAATTTGGTAAACTCTAATGATATATACTTAGATTACTTTAAGGTCTAAAAAGGTTCCCTCCCTTACAAAAAACACTACATTTTCATTCTTTTATCTCCCATGTTAAGAACAAATAAGTTATCACTTAGATTATTCTGATTTTCTAACCCATTTTTATATACTCTTTCATCTTGTTAACACCAAATAACTGTTCGACTGACTTTAACTGCAGCGTATTTTACACTGTACAACCCAATGCCTAATATCTGGCTTTTGGCTGGGATCATGTGTCTACACACGGGAAACAGTAGTGACATTCATGTCATGAGGTACCTAGTGTGAGAACACAGAGGATCACTACAATGACACATGTTGTCATTGGATCTTCTTGTGTTGGGACATGTGGTCTTGACCAGGGCTGGGTATGGGTGGGGCAAATGCAACCTCATGCGAGGAAAAAATATGCAACCTCATGCGAGGAATTAAAAAAAAAAAAAAAAAATGTGTGAGAACACAGAAGATCACTACGGTGACACATGTTGTCATTGGGTCTTCTTGTGTTGGGACATGTGGTCTTGACCAGGGCCGGGTTTGGGCGGGGATAATGCGACCTCATGCGAGGAAAAAATATGCGACCTCAAGCGAGGAAAAAAAAAAAAAAAAAAAAATCCGGCTTTTGGCTGGGATCATGTGTCTAGACACAGGGACCGGTACAGTGACATTCATGTGTCATTAGGTCCCTTGTGTGAGAACACAGAGGATCACTAGGTGACACATTTTGTCACTGGGTCTTCTTGTGTTGGGACATGTGGTCTTGACCGGGGCCGGGTTTGGGCGGGACAATGCGACCTCATGCGAGGAAAAAATATGCGACCTCATGCGAGGAAAAAAAAAAAAAAAAAAGTATCCTGGCTTTTGGCTGGGATCATGTGTCTACACACACGGACCGGTACAGTGACATTCATGTGTCATTAGGTCTCTTGTGTGAGAACACAGAAGATCACTACGGTGACACATGTTGTCATTGGGTCTTCTTGTGTTGGGACATGTGGTCTTGACCAGGGCCGGGTTTGGGCGGGGATAATGCGACCTCATGCGAGGAAAAAATATGCGACCTCAAGCGAGGAAAAAAAAAAAAAAAAAAAATTTGGCTGGGATCTTGTGTCTACACACGGGAAACAGTAGTGACATTCATGTCATGAGGTACCTAGTGTGAGAACACAGAGGATCACTACAATGACACATGTTGTCATTGGATCTTCTTGTGTTGGGACATGTGGTCTTGACCAGGGCTGGGTATGGGTGGGGCAAATGCAACCTCATGCTAGGAAAAAATATGCAACCTCATGCGAGGAATAAAAAAAAAAAAAAAAAAAAAAAAAAAAAAAAAGACACTCTAATCCAGCCTATCTTATGACACTATTTACTTTCAGACGCCCTTACTCTCCTTGTACAACATACAAGGTACACAACACTTAAGTACACACATTTCTGTGACAAACATATAACTACTACGTACAGAAATGAAAACAAACTATGAATAACATATATATATATATATATATATATATATATATATATATATATATATATATATATATATATATATATATATATATATATATATATATATATATATATATATATATATATATATATATATAAGGGGTTTGACTGACACTATAGAGTAAGGTTTATTAAATTTATTTTCGCTAAATATCACAACACTGTTGAAGGCGATCTTCTCTGTTGTTCTGGAACATTCAATTTGACAACAATGTTCCATATAATGTCAATAAAGTGGTTATAAATCCTGGCCATGTTAGTTGAGTTCTTATATGGTTTCATTCAAGATTTTCATCGTGTCAATTGGTGTTGCTTTACGCGAATGCGGGGTGGGGTAGAAAAACGTGTGAGCAAACATTTGAAAGTTGCAATTATATTGAACTTGTAATTCCATTGACGTGATAAGTCGGTTCATTGAGTCCATACATTTATTCACAGTGATACATACATGATGATCAATTCCAATAGGGGTAGAGCGTAAGTCCATATAAGTCATGCATAAATTAATCAACAACGTAGACTGCTGGTTATGTGTCAATGTCCGTTATGAGGATACAATGCAGTATTGTCGTCAGAACATCACAGCTATATGCACGAGCAGATAGACATGGCTACCTGCCGACAGTGAGACTGCGAGTCTGAATATATTCATACGAATTTGACGATTATTCTCATCCTTCTGAGGATTCTAGTTAAATACTAACCTCCAATAATTTCCCTCTCATATTGAGTTCTAGGACTGACCCTGATCCATCAAAAATGCACATAAAATGGCTATATCCTGCCATTAAATTGGAAGGTTAAAAAAACGCAGCTATTCAGCTTGGCGGTCAAGTAACAAAGGGTAGCGTTTCTTAGTTACCGACTGTGTCCTAAACAACGCTATACACGTCATAATCGATCGTGTATGAAGCGTTCAGTAATTGAAACATCTATCGCAATATATTAAATGTCTTAACCTTTACAATTGCACGTCTGGTAACCTTTAGCAGACGGCGTTAATATCATATACCGTAACAATTCCCTGTACACCGGGGAAAAAAAAATCGATAGATTTTTTTTTCAATATCTATCCGACTTAACAATTTTTCAAAAAAATTTAACACAATTGTGACATATGGCCGACGATGTTCTGAGTAGAACCGTGTTGCGGTCGTGTCAACTAACTATTTGTCATAGTCATCTAACATAAATCACATTATATATCAATATTATACATATTATTATATCAACTAAATAAATGTCCAATGTTAATAGTGAATGATAAAATTAAATTAAAGTAAGGTCTGTCGTATTAGTATGTCATATAGGAATTAATTTGACTAATTAAAATTAAATTAATTAATTAAATTAAGAGTTAAATTATTAAGGTTCTAATGTAACGCGATGTTATGAGAGAAGAAAAGACAAAATAAGTGAGAAGAAATAGAAAGAAATTCGAATATAAGTTTTAACTTAATTGTGTGTGTTAAGTGTTAGTGAATAATAACTATCTAATTTAACTAACTAAATAATGTATAGGTACATTAAAAAAAAATTATTAATCTAATACTTGTGTGAGATTTATTTTCTCTTTTCATAATTTCTTCTTTTTATATTTCGTTCTCTTTTTTGTTCTTTCATTTCATTTTTTTTTCTCACATTTCATTTTATTGATAATAATTCAATTAAGAAGTTAAGTTAACTAATTAATTAGTATAGGATATGATGATCCATCCGTAGTCTTGATCCTGATGAATTCTTTTAGGCAAAAATGTTCAAACGTTTACGTTGGAAAGAAATGTCATTTATCCTAGCATCCAAGAATTAAGTGCACCTAGGATAATAAGTTCGACTTGTCGTCAGATATTGTTCCATGATTGATCAATGATATTCGTATATCGTGTATGGACATTAGACGAAGTTCGAATGTCAGTATATATACCTTGATTGTCTTGTAGTTCAATTCTGTGATGCATATAGTGTATATAAAGTTTAAATTGAAGGCAAGGTTAGTTCCTTTATAGTTGATACTTCGTTCAATCCAATGTAGTGCTGATTGAAATAGTTTAAGAGTGTCAATGTTGATTATTCGTCGTCAATAGGATTACGTGACAATGCATCTGCCACACAATTTTCAGTGCCAGGAATATGTTCAATGGAAAATTCAAATGGCTGTAGGATGATTGAATATCTGGCGAGTTTCTGGCTTTTATGATTCGATCGACGCAAGGATGCCACAGCACGTTGGTCCGTCTGTATGGTGAAGGGAGCACCGAGCAAGAATTTTTCAAGTTTGGTTATTGCCCAGATCACAGATAAAAGTTCCTTGTCGACTGTTGAATACTTCGTTTCTGCCGGCTTCAGCTTTCTTGATATGTATAAGGTAGGATGTAGAATGCCATCATGGTTCTGGAGCAGGCATGCACCAATGCCGTAGTTACTAGCATCTGTTCGTAAGAAAAATCTTTTGGAAGCATCGGGAAGTCTTAAAATTGGTTCATGCGAGAACAAATTTATAATTTTGTTGAAAGTTTCATTGCATGTACCAGTCCATGTCACCTTCACCGGCATATCTTTTTTTAACAATGAAGACAATACAGCCGTGATGGATGACAAGTTTGGTATGAATCTACTGTAATATTGAACAAGTCCTAACAAACTCCTGACCTGTTTCTTCGTCTGAGGAACTGCTATGTTTAGAATTTTGGAGACTGTACTAGGTAACGTTCGGATATATCCCGATCCAATGATATGTCCCAAAAAGGTTATCTCATTACACGCGATTTGCACCTTTGTAGGTTTAGCAGTTAGATGATAATTCCTTAGAGTATCAAAAACATATCTAAGTCCCGAAACATGTTCCTCAAACGACGAACTAAACAAGCATATGTCGTCAATATATGTAATAACGTCTGGTCTACCTGATAAAATTTGTCGCATCAGGCGAATGAAGGTAGCTGGCGCATTAACAAGCCCAAAAGGCATCACATTCCACTGGTATAGACCTTGTGGAGTGGAAAATGCGGTGTAGTACTTAGCCTTTTCGGTCAGTGGTATCTGCCAATAACCTTTAGTTAAGTCTATCTTACTAAATATAGTTGCGTTGGATAGACGTGGTAGTAAGTCGTCAATAAGTGGATGTGGTTCGCTGTCAACTATAGTCTTAGCATTTAATTTTCTATAATCAACACATAGTCTGATGTTATTGTCCTTCTTCCGGACAATCACTAATGGAGAAGAGAATGGCGAATTACTAGTCTCAATGATTCCCAGAGACAACATCTGTTCAAGTTCCTTAGTAGTTTTAGCAAGGAAATGTAAAGGAACAGAATAGGGATGTACACGAATAGGTGTATCGTCATTGAGAGTAATGTCATGACTGATAGCCGATGTGCGACCCGGAACGTCGGTCAACACATCTGGATAAGATTGTAATAGATTAGCAATCTGTAGACGCTGTTGCGGTGTAACCGTTGAAGAGATGGTTACATCCCGCCAAGATTCAGTAGGTTGAACTACTGGTACAGGTAACGGTAACTGTACCTCAGGAAAAGAAGATTCTTCTTCCTGGATGACAGATAAGTTAGAATAATGACAAGTGGATACTGTGTTGTCATCTAGTTCATGAAAAATTGACTGTAAGTGTTCAGGACGTGTATGAAATTGCTTGAGCATGTTAATATGAAATATCTTTTTGTGTCCCTTGATATCTAAGACGTAATCAACGTCGGAAATTTTATCAATGACTTTGTAAGGACCATTCCAAGATATCAATAATTTATTGTTATTGTGAGGAAGTAACACATAAGCTTCGTCGCCTGGGAATAATTGGCGTAATCGTCGAGACCTATTTTGTAGAGATCGAGCCTTAGCTTTTGCAGCCTCAGAAGAAGCTGTTGCCAACTGGCAAGACTCAATAATGTTCTTCCGAAGATTAATTACGTACTCGTAAGATGACTGAGTGTCCTGAGTCATCTCCTCGTCAATTAATAAGTTTTTTATTAGTCCCATAGGACCTCTTGGGGGAGCACCAAAAACTAATTCAAAGGGAGAGAAGCCAGTTTGTTCATGCGGTACCTCCCGATAAGCAAATAGAACAGCTGGGAGTGCTCTGTCCCAGTCATGAGGGTGCTTAGCAGTAACCTTATGTAGTAGTTGTTTAAGTGTACGGTTAAGTCTTTCAACCGCACCATTACTCATCGGATGATAAATACTACTTAAATTCCTATCAATGTCCCAAGTTTTCATGACTTCCTTCATGGTGTCAGATATAAACTGTGACCCATGGTCTGATAAAAGTTTTCTAGGAAACCCTATTCTAGAAAAGATGAGATGTAGTGCATCAGCTACATCTGTGGTAGTGGTGGTCTTTAATGGGATAGCTTCTGGCCATCGTGTGCACAAATCAATGCACGTAAGGACGAATCTATGTCCTCTGGCCGATGGTAGCAATGGACCAATAATGTCTATTGCCATCTTGTCAAAAGGTCTCACTGAGATATCGCAAGCCTGAATAGGCGCCGTGTGAAAAGCTCCACGTGCTTTCACTTCTTGGCATGTAGTACAGGAACGTACATACTGCGAAATATCTCTTGACACCCCTGGCCAAAAGAATGAAGACAGTACTCGAGATCGTGTTCGAGTATATCCCATATGTCCAGCACAATGTGAGTCATGTGCATGTTGAAGAATGTACCGTCTAAAAGTATATGGGACCATAACTTGTTGTTTCATTTGTGATTTGTCATTAAAACATCTAATCAATATGTCATTTTTAATAACAAAACAATGTTTGTTATTATTACCTGAGGATAGATTGTCAACTTTATCAACCAACTTAAAAATTTTTTTTAAAGATTTATCCTCTTTTTGTTTGGTTGCAAATGTTTCCCTGTCAATAGGTGAATTGACTACAAATTCCTCTTGGTTGTCTGCATCCATTTTATTATCATCAACTTTCTCCATGAGTTGAGTCTGCGCTCTAGTCGTCACGGCGTTTCCAGTGCATAGGTTATGTTTCTCCCATTCTATAATCTCATCTGGAGTACAATCTTTACTGCCGTGTATACGACCAACCATCAGATCAGCTATAGGCTTTTTTTAGCATACATACTTTTACGTTCCCTGTGAAAAAAGGTGTGTTAACATGAATAATAGCTGTGGGGTAAAACTCTATTGTTCCACCAAAAGTCATGCAACGGACATATTCCCCCGTTGCACAGCTAGGATGTACCAGCGACTGTCGTACACCAATCGTTGTGGATCCCGAATCCCTCAACACTGAGACGACGGATCCATTAACTAATCCCCTGTTAAAAAATTAATAGGCCTGTTCCATCGTTGACTGCAAGACCTACCTGTGGTATAATATGTCCGCAGTTAAGCACTGTTTCTTTCGCCTTCTGAAAAATAAGATTGCATTGCTGGCAACTATTTGCCACATTATAATTAATAGCAAAACATGCAGCAGAAGACTGTGTTGTATTATTGTCAAGTGGGACCTGAGCTATAGGGGTAGTATTATTTGTAACTGCCGCCCCTGTATTATGGTTGTAATGAGATGATCCCCGAGAATGAGATCGATTCCGAGTATAATTGTTAGAATTATCTCGTCGTCCTCTATAGTAACTATTATCTCGATGTCTCGAGCCATGATTATTACCATTCCAGTTATTATTATTATTGGGAGTATGTGATCGATTATAATGAGTGTTATGTTGACATTGTGGTAGTTTGTTTGAGGTGAATAATTTCTATCTCGTGATCTACCTCTGTTGAACTCATTTTTATTGTTGAAATCATTATTATGTCCCTTCTGAAAGTTAACATTGTGATTTCTTTGGAACCTGCTTCTGTCTACACTGTGATGTCTTTGTTTGTTATTATGATTGTAGGCCATATTAGACGCCACAGGTAGAGGTTCTCTTAATGAGGAGTTAGAAATGGTTGCATTCGGATGTGCCGAACAGTAGTTTAAAGAAATTTTTTCTAACTCATCCATAGTACCTGGTTTACGCTCCTGCAAATATGCAAAAAATGGCTGGCTAACCGAAGATAATACCTTATCCCGCAGTAGTAAATCAACTAATTTGTCGTATGATTTGTTGACTTCTGCCAGTTCAACCCATCTATTAAATGTATTGCGTATGTTCGCAATGAATCCTGCAAAATCCTTTGGAGATTCAGGTAAAATTCCCTTAAATTTCAACCTACAGTGTTCCTCGTCCAGGTGAAACCTTCGTAAAAGCAAGGACTTAATAGCACCGTAGTTATTTGCTATTGATGGGTCAGCATTTTGAGAAGCTGTCAATGGTTCTCCAACCAAGAATTCATTTAATTTGAGTACCCATGACTCTTCAGGCAAATGGTTAGATTTGCAAGTCTGTTCAAAACGTGCCAGGAACGATGAAAGGTCGTCGACGTTCAAGTTGAAAATGGGTAATTTAAAGTTGTAAAAATGTTTAGGTTGGCTGGATGATGATCCATTTTGTGCGTTATTATTCTGGTTTGCATCAGCATTTTGTGCTTGTAATCTTGCTGTCTCCAATTTAATACGCGCCAATTCCATTTCTTGTTGTAAAATAATTTCCTCTCGTTTCAATTTATTCTCTTCTTCCTGTTTGGCGATTGTTCTTTGCTCTTCTCTTTCACGTTGAGCAATCTCTCTCAGTCTATTTTCCTTGTCAATTTGCTTCATCTCACGTTCTGCTTCCTCTTTCTTTAATGCAGCCCTTTGTTCCTCTTCCTCTTTCTTTAATGCAGCCTTTTTCTCTTCTTCTTTTCTTTCATATTTTTCCAGTTCTGATTCAGCAAACTGACGAAGTTCTTGAGATTTATAACCGTATTCCCGACCTATTTTAACGAAATGGTCTATAGTAAGTAACATCACAGCTATATGCACGAGTAGATAGACATGGCTACCTGATAAGTGAGACTGCGAAACAAATTTTTCTTTCTTATTTAAGATAAGTCTTCTTATGTCAGTTTCTTGCGTTAATTTCAAACCTCCATGAAATTTCCCCTTTAGAGTCTCTATCACGTCGGGTGGTCCATAAATATTTGTGAACATATATTTTTAAACCGTTATTTGAAGGTTCCGTTTCATTTTTACTATATCAGCTTTGCGGTCAAGTACAAAATGCAAAATAATTCTACTTTTTATACTGCTGATGCTATAACATATGTTACGTTATATTTCAAATAGTTACTGTATTTTGAAATAATTCATAATTGAAACATCTATCGCAATATATTAAATGTCTTAACCTTTAAATATGGCTTCTAGTAACCTTTAGAAATTCGGCTGATCTAATTCTGTTACGTAACATATTCACCGATCGTGTTCAGAGTAAATTAACTTACTCAACTTAGAAATATTGCTATAAGTAATCACAATATGAACTTTAATTTCGATTCGAAAGTTGATATGCAAATAAATTTGGAAGCCAAATTACAGTTTGTTCGACTTGTGCAAATACATTGGCAGATATCTGTTACGAAAATCGCCGAAGCATTAAGTCGATGCCTTTTGGAGTGCCATATAATATGTTGCGTAAACCGACAAATCACGCTACTGATTGTTACTTCTGCTTGAAAAAGTTCTATGGTTTCACTTTTAGTACTAGAAAGTCTGTGGTTTATCCAAATATTGAATCGGTTTCGAAACCAGTGCCTCATGATCCAATCACGTGTCCGATCCCAGTTCTACCAGAACAATATCCGTTGGACGTAAATGAACCATCAGAAAGTGATAGTTTATCTGCTTTAGAAACTAATTCTGACTCGGATTATATACTGGTGAATGATGGTGTTCACTTAATTAACCATTCAGAACTTTCAGATCTAATACGTGATCTCGCTCTTACCAAAGGACAAGCGGAATTACTCGGTTCGCGACTCAAAGAATGGAATCTTTTAGAGACCAATACTCCGATATCTAAATTTCGTCATAGACACAGAGGAAACTTGTTCAATATTTTGAGATGGATGATGACATTTGCTATTGCAAATTGATGTAAAAGGTCTAAATCTCGGTCATGAGCACATAAACGTCAACGAATGGCGACACTTTTCATCGACTCTTCCAAGACTAGTCTAAAAGCCGTGTTATTGCATAATGGAAATTTATTTTCATCAATTCCAGTCGCCTACTCTGTTCATATGAAAAAAAACTTATGACAATATGGAAAACTTTTGGAAAAAATAAAGTACAATGACTACCAATGGCGGATTTGTGGAGACCTAAAGGTCATTGCAATTCTCACGGGCATGCAGACTGGGTATACTAAATTTTGCTGCTTCCGATGTGAATGGGACAGCCGCAACAGACAGGAACATTATGCAAGAAAGGTGTGGCCTATCCGGGATCGTATGCAGCTCGGGCATAAAAATGTAATACCTGAAATTGTTAACAAAGACAGCATCAGCTTTTACCACCCACATATAAACTTTGGGGCTCATAATGAAAATTTTGTAAAAGCGTTAGATAAAACGAGCAAAGCTTTCACTTATCTTCGAGAAAAGATTTCCGCAAATTAGCGATGCAAAGATAAAGTGAAGAATATCTTTGTAGGACCTCAGATTAGGAAAGTTATTGCAGACAAACAATTCGAGAACTTGTTACATGGTAGTGAACTTCGCGCATGGATGGCATTTAAATCGATCGTCGATAACTTTCTGGGAAATCACAAATCTGTCGACTATGTGCATATTGTTAAGCAGTGCATAGATGCATACAGAATTATGGGCTGTAACATGTCCCTCAAAATCCATTTGCTCGATTCGCATCTTGACTTTTTCCCTGACAATCTTGGCGAAGTCAGCGATGAACATGGAGAACGATTCCATCAAGATATCGCCGTAATGGAGTCACGTTATCAAGGACGGTGGAGTGTGACCATGCTTGCCAATTATTGTTGGATGCTTCATCGCGAAGTACCCCATGCCATTCACCGACGAAAGTCGACTGCAAAGAAATTCAAGCCTACATAACTGTTATACTTCTTGTACAAATGATGTTGTAATACTGTATGCGTTGTTAAAAAACTTCAATTGCGTATTTCTAGAGATCCCGACCTGATAGAGAAAAACGGTTTGCAGATTTAAAAACAGCGCATTAAAATTGACCAGAAAAACATAGAAATGTTAGAGAATTGAAAAAAAAAGTTTTTTTTTTGTAGTCAGTGTAATTACTGAAAAATAGTCAATAGTAGCTTCAGAGTAATTAGAAATTACTTACTCAACTTGAATTATTCAATATAAGCAAAGAAACAAAAGCACAATAGTACTGAACTTAATGTCTAAGTTCAACTAATAGACAATATTTTGTAACAATATTGTATCTAAATAATACTATATCATAAATAGTTATGATATCTGTTAAATATAATGTAATTATATCACATAATTAATCTCAATATCCAATAATGTTGGGTATAATTCCTAGTAATTATATTGTTCAATGTACTAAGTCACTCTCTTAGTACCAGAAAAGTATATTAAATAATATACAATGGGTCTATTACCTCAAAGGTAGCTATAAGATTATTTTATTTTGTCAATATATATATTATATTATTATGCCCTAGGCATCTATTATAAATTGTAGTGCTACTTTCTTGGACTATCACTGCATAATTATGCAATGTCCCATATTAACCTTAATTATCAGAAAAAATTAATTAAATTAAATTACAAGTGTATTATTGCATATAATATCATATTATTAATGTAGTATTAATATATATTATGAGGACAAACAAAACAATGATGCAACTAAGGGGTACAAACAATGTTAAGACGCAAACAAGACATTTTCACAATTAAAAATGAATTTATGAACTAAATAAAACAAGCGGAAATGTCACAGACCAAATGAAGGGTCAAGGTCTGACCCGAGGTCAACTGAATATTCAAAGTACACACACAAAAAAAATGACTGCGAAAAATGATGACGTCACAGGACTCATAACGGACGAAAATTTAACAATCATAAAATAAATGATAGTCAGAGGAGACTGGACGAATAGTAACGAACATGGTACAGAACTGAATAAAATTATTAACTGAGTACGAATAAAATACACCAATTATCTACGGGACAGTACAGCTAACGCAAATCGTCAAACGATAGCAGATTTGGACAACAAGTCCAATGTCAAACCTCAATGGGGTTTCCAAAGGTGCAATCGTTTAACTGCCCTAAGAAACGACCGAAATCAATTCAGGCATCGTGAGAGCCGCAGAATTTAATTTCAGTTCATCCTCCCTACCTCCCACAATTAGTAACAAATACATACGATGGAAAACAAATTTAACATATATACATGAAAATACATAGACATGCCTGATCAAAGCAAAATGGACTCAGCACTGTTATTTATCGACCGACAAAGGTCACACTTAAATGACTTATCTTTTGTGTTCAGTTCGGACTCCTGTCGATGACGGTATGCACCAACGGTGTAGAAGTATGTCTGACTGTTTGCTCTTGATGCATATACAGGGTTTATTCGTTGACTTTGTTATTTTTTTCCTCCGTAGAAACTAGGCTTGCTGCTGTCAACTTGTATGGCATGTACACGAACTTTGGTGACGTAAGGTTGTTAGGGATTATACTGAGTACTGCGTCATAGGTCATAATTCAGCACATCATGTGATCGTCCTTCAAATGTAAACAATTGTTAACTTCCGAATTTTTTTTCGATCCCCAATCAATGGACACCATCTGTTGAAGGCGATCTTCTCTGTTGTTCTGGAACATTCAATTTGACAACAATGTACCATATAATGTCAATAAAGTGGTTATAAATCCTGGCCATGTTAGTTGAGTTCTTATATGGTTTCATTCAAGATTTTCATCGTGTCAATTGGTGTTGCTTTACGCCAATGCGGGGTGGGGTAGAAAAACGTGTGAGCAAACATTTGAAAGTTGCAATTATATTGAACTTGTAATTCCGTTGACGTGATAAGTCGGTTCATTGAGTCCATACATTTATTCACAGTGATACATACATGATGATCAATTCCAATAGGGGTAGAGCGTAATTCCATATAAGTCATGCATAAATTAATCAACAACGTAGACTGCTGGTTATGTGTCAATGTCCGTTATGAGGATACAATGCAGTATTGTCGTCAGAACATCACAGCTATATGCACGAGCAGATAGACATGGCTACCTGCCGACAGTGAGACTGCGAGTCTGAATATATTCATACGAATTTGACGATTATTCTCATCCTTCTGAGGATTCTAGTTAAATACTAACCTCCAATAATTTCCCTCTCATATTGAGTTCTAGGACTGACCCTGATCCATCAAGAATGCACATAAAATGGCTATATCCTGCCATTAAATTGGAAGGTTAAAAAAACGCAGCTATTCAGCTTGGCGGTCAAGTAACAAAGGGTAGCGTTTCTTAGTTACCGACTGTGTCCTAAACAACGCTATACACGTCATAATCGATCGTGTATGAAGCGTTCAGTAATTGAAACATCTATCGCAATATATTAAATGTCTTAACCTTTACAATTGCACGTCTGGTAACCTTTAGCAGACGGCGTTAATATCATATACCGTAACAAACACCAAGAAATACATTTTAGTTACATCAGAGAAATGAAAATATAAATCTAATTGGCCTTCCCTCTTGTATAGGAACATTTAGAAAGATCCCACCCGAGGTAATATACCCCAAAAGATCAAATAATTAACAATGGGAGGAGGGGCAGTCAGGACGGGTAAAGAATAAGTCCTTGATTTAACTATCCCATGGGCATTCAGATTAGTGAGAGATAAATAAAAGATGTTATATTAGTAGAAACTTAAGAAATAAGTTCTTTCGTTCTGTTTCACTCTCTACACACATACAGTGAGCTCACTTCAGTTATGCTTATCCCTCTTCCAACGCTGCATACATTCCATGGAATTTATCAAACACATTGTATTTAAGACTATTATGAGTCCTATTATTTGTCCAGTTCAGCCCCAGACTCTCCGTTAGGCAACTGCTATTTTTTTGGAGAGTCGCTGAATTGGTGCGTTGATTATTTTTTTCCTGGGTATTCCTCTTCGTACTGCAGGTATTGGTTTGGGATAAGTTTTTCTAGGTGGTGGCACTGTCCTGGAAATGTATAAGTTAATATAGTTTTTTTTCCCGGAGTGGTCTAGCCTCCAATGGCTGTCGTAGTGAATATGTAAAAAAAACAACAGAATGTTACTCTCAGGCTGTTCTCGGAAGGAAATAGCCAAGTATGACCCGTGAATTCTCTCTGTAGAATTTGGTGGTAGGAAAACTTTACTGTCATATGGTTTTTAAAGAAAATTAGTGCTGTAAGTTCTGCCACATCAGGCCAGTAATATTTATATAGATAAGATGGAAAAATCTTCTGGCATAGTCCAGTTCCAGTTTAACATTTAAAAATGTTACATTGAAGTGTTCTGGTTATTTAACCACTCTCCAACATCAGATTTTCACCGACAATGTATGTTTAGGAACATATAATTGGAATGCCATAAGACATCTGGCCATACATCTCTATAAGAACCGCTGGATCGCAAAGGTATGATCTACCTATATAAAAGAGAATAGATAACAGGTAATCATACTATAATTATATTCTAACACCCGCGTTTTAGGTAAGACCTGTAAATCACTCCGGTATTTAATTATATATATATATAAAAAACCGCGAGTTATGAACACTAGTCACTTAAAATTTACGCATGATGAAAATAGAAATAAATGGTATCACACAAATTATCGATCGTCTAGCGTCTTATAATATTTTAAGCCTCTCCTACTTGGGAATAGCAAGAAATTAAATTACGTTATTCAGCTGGAGAAAATTTAGCAATAAGTTTATTTAATACGTTATTCAGCTTAACACAAAATCCCAGTGAAATATAATGAAGAAACTTTAACGATTAAATCACTCAAAACTCTAATATATTATTACCGCAGCACAAAGAATGAATTAATCTCCACGTATAAAAGAAATCCAAAATTCTTGTTTGGCTCTCATATATGAGCTAGGTACTTTCTTCAAATCTCTGGTGCTATTGATAAACTGAATTTTTAAGAGATGCCTATATATATTAAATGAATAGAAATCGTTAGCTACATGCGAGATTTTTCATCTCTGTCTGATTCTCGGGAACTTTAGCGGTCGAACCGTGAATCAAAGCTATTTTTAACATCTTCGCCGCCAGGCTCCGCCGTTCCTGCAGAGATTTCTTCCCCACGTAGACGGTTCTTGTTCTGGTGTTAATCAGAGGTGTTACAGAACTCGCTCTCTCTTAGTGACTACAAAAGACGTCGATAACTGACCGCCGGTGCCGCCTCTGGCCCGCCTCTTTGAAGGAATGACAGTAAGAGATCCAGAGATTGCTAATTATAATGGCTCGTGAGAGAAGACCGTAGGCATGGCTAAATTAAAATTAAGACAGAGGGCGAATGACATGGCTTACAGAGCGCTCACTTAGACATGCTAATTAGGGAAGCACGTGGAACCCACGTTGGCGATTTTGATTTCAACAAAATAAGGGGTACCGGTGAGATTAAAGTGTAGCTTCAATTTTCATGTCACAAGAACTGTGGAGGTGGAGATGCAAAGCGTAAACCAGAGTTGTGGCACTGCACGACGGCCGACCGAGCAAAAAGGAGGCAATTAGTTGCTGCCCTATAAGACGCCACCAGGCATGATGGCCACTGACTGCTTTAACAGTCAGCGGTTTCGGATCCAACAAGAGACGAAGAAGAAGAATTGGATTAATTGAAAATGTGCATACTAACAAGATTCTTGCATTCATTTATAACTCTTGGGCGCCCCGATGAGCACTGGCCATTACCAAATACATGCCGAGCCTTCCTTTAAGGTCTTTCTTCTTCTTTGCCAACGTCATGTTCAAGACGATGTCATTTTTTATGTTTCCTGCTGTTTCTCTCGCCCCAGGGATTGCAGATCAATAACTGTCTTGTGATAATAAGAATCATTGTATACCAAAATAAAGGAGGTTCCCCCCCCCCTTTCTCCCCCCCCCCTCCCCATGCCGCATCTTCAAATAGATTTAAAATGTGGCATTATCGTCTCTTCAACATTCATTAAAATTGAAAAGGTGTAGGATTTTAGGTTCGTTATATCTCGGACATCTCAGTGCAGTTCCGAGGGTTCTGTGTGCAAAATAAAACTACTAATCTCTCAGGCATGTCCTAAAAGGCTAATACCATGAGGTTTTCCATCGGGCTGGCAGACTATTCATGTAAAACAGTAGCTACATAATCCATCACTACAACTTCACTGACGGAGACTTCCTGCAAGTGGGTCACAAGTAGCGAAAATAAAAGTGATAATGATATCTTGTATCAAAAGAAAACCGGATTACAATTTCTCAGTAGTTCACATCTGAGCTCTTGTTCATTCTTTAACATCTCCTTTCTCGTTCTCGTTGTTTCTGTTTTCAAAGCTCCCTTTATCTACGACAACCTTCTACATTCATGACGTTAATAATGACAATACTATGGTCTGCGATAAGAAAGCAGCTTGATTAATGTCGTGCTCAAAAGTACCGCCTCCTTTGATATATAATACTTTGTGTGTTGCAGACGTAAATAAAACAGCCTTTGCGAACAAGAATCATGACAAAAAGAGAGAAGTTATTAGCAAGATTATCATTATTGAAAAGACGGTTTTAAAAAAAAAACGTAGACAGTAGAGGAGGATGAAAAGTTACAATGGTAGTACAGAAATTTGAACCCGGACAAGAAAAAGTACTTTTTAGCAAAAATTATTGATCGTGTCTGCAGAATTGACTTCTTTTGTCTTGGCGAGGCTGAGTGCAGTCCCTTGTTGGAATACCTCTGATATTTTTATAATTTTCATTTCTTTCTTGATGTCTAATTGTGTTTATCTTTGGAGTGTTGATGTTTATAGCTTTTTAAGCTATTGTATTTTCTCATAGCTGTCAAAATATTCTCAGTTCGGAAATTCTTGATTAATTACTGAGAACAAATTACTACCATGTGCGGTAAGATTCTTTGTTCATTCATTTCTCTTTTCTGTCCCCATGAAGCCACCATTGCATGAAGCAGGCACTAGATCATCTATGTGCTTTTGCAGCGATGTTTTCTGTAGCTGTCTTATACGATGAGATTGCCAGTCCCATGCACAACTTCTTACTAGTCACCCCTTACGACATGCTTGATGAAGTAGTATAGCCTATTCCTGTGTTTCCTCAGGAACCCCCAGGTAATAAACCGGGCGACTTGTTGCTGTTAAATTCAGTAAGCGTCGTCTGCGGAGGTTGGTGAACGATAACTTAAATGAGGGGTTCCCAACCTGGGGTACGCGTACTCCCAGGAGTTACGAGAAGCTTGTCAAGGGGTTACGGGGGAAATTTAGTAAATAACTGTTTTCTTATCACAACTTATCTCTTTGTCAGTATTCTCAGTCCAATCTACAGCACGAAATGAGCATGATATGTGGGTATCTCTTTCAACAACTACATCAAGGATACATCTGTTAGTTGACAAGAAACAGAATCAAGGGTCTCACTTATTTATTCAGCAGTATTCTGATAAACATTTAACAATTTTACGATACTAAAATGGATGTTATCACCTAATACAATATTTTTAATGAAAAATTAATTCTGTTTTATTTAGTAACTTATGTGCACATTCGTGGCAAACTCTAGAATGTATGTTCTTCCACAGCGCATAAGGGGAATGGGAAGGTTTACTAAAAGCCAAGGAAGTACAAAGTTGAGAATCCCTGGCTCACATAATGGAATCTGTGTTGTGAAGTTAGACGGCGTTCAATATGTTGGATCAGTTTTAGTTTGACGAGAAGAAAAAAACGAGAAGTTTAAAAAAAAAAAAAAAAAAGATTCGAGCCGTGTTTACGTATCTGAAATTGAAACGTGGGATAACTGACACTCGGGTTTTTCTTGTCGCACAAACAGATACCCTTTGTTTCCTTTATAGTTTCCTTGTCTTGTTAAGTTTAACATTTTATTTTCGCACTAGAAGCTGTCAGTGATTATATATTTTGGGCGGGGAGGAAGAAGGAGGACAATTAAATTTAAATTGGAAAGAAAAGGTTGTAACTCGGGTTAGTGGATTGAGAGAAAAAAACGTGTTTTTTTTTCTATTTTTCCCTCTCGTAATTCCCAAAAACAAAATATGTCTGTGTAAATTATCTTTTTTAAATGGTAATTGCGTGTGTTTTCTCCAATTCCATTCTTTCTTTGTCTGTCTTCTGGCTGTCTGTTTGTCTGTCTAATAACTCTGTCACTGAACGTATGTACGGAAATGTATAATCTAACAATTGTGACATTTAATTATCTAGTAATATGTAAAGGGGAGAGAACCCGAAAAATATTCATTCATTATATTTTGTTACACATTTATAAACGTCCGTGGGGGAAAAAATGGAGAGTTATTTAGCAGTTGTTTCGAATCCACCTAAACAGGCACATCTTTGACTACAACCGCAGCTTCGGTTCCTACGTTGCCTAATGTACTCTTACCTTGCCTATTGTACTCTTACCTTGCCTAGTGTACTCTTACCTTGCCTGGTGTACTCTTACCTTGCCTAGTGTACTCTTACCTTGCCTGGTGTACTCTTACCTTGCCTGGTGTACTCTTACCTTGCCTGGTGTACTCTTACCTTGCCTATTGTACTCTTACCTTGCCTATTGTACTCTTACCTTGCCTGGTGTACTCTTACCTTGCCTGGTGTACTCTTACCTTGCCTATTGTACTCTTACCTTGCCTATTGTACTCTTACCTTGCCTGGTGTACTCTTACCTTGCCTGGTGTACTCTTACCTTGCCTGGTGTACTCTTACCTTGCCTATTGTACTCTTACCTTGCCTGGTGTACTCTTACCTTGCCTGGTGTACTCTTACCTTGCCTAGTGTAGATGATCTAGTGCCTCCTTCATGCAATGGTGGCTTCATGGGGACAGAAAAGAGAAATGAATGAACGAAGAATCTTTCCACACATGGTAGTAATTTGTTCTCAGTAATTAATCAAGAATTTCCGAACTGAGAATATTTTGACAGCTGTGAGACAATACAATAGCTTAAAAAGCTATAAACATCAACACTCCAAAGATAAACACAATTAGACATCAAGAAAGAAATGAAAATTATAAAAATATCAGAGGTATTCCAACAAGGGACTGCACTCAGCCTCGCCAAGACAAAAGAAGTCAATTCTGCAGACACGATCAATAATTTTTGCTAAAAAGTACTTTTTCTTGTCCGGGTTCAAATTTCTGTACTACCATTGTAACTTTTCTTTCTCCTCTACTGTCTACGTTTTTTTTTAAAACCGTCTTTTCAATAATGATAATCTTGCTAATAACTTCTCTCTTTTTGTCATGATTCTTGTTCGCAAAGGCTGTTTTATTTACGTCTGCAACACACAAAGTATTATATATCAAAGGAGGCGGTACTTTTGAGCACGACATTAATCAAGCTGCTTTCTTATCGCAGACCATAGTATTGTCATTATTAACGTCATGAATGTAGAAGGTTGTCGTAGATAAAGGGAGCTTTGAAAACAGAAACAACGAGAACGAGAAAGGAGATGTTAAAGAATGAACACGAGCTCAGATGTGAACTACTGAGAAATTGTAATCCGGTTTTCTTTTGATACAAGATATCATTATCACTTTTATTTTCGCTACTTGTGACCCACTTGCAGGAAGTCTCCGTCAGTGATGTTGTAGTGATGGGTTATGTAGCTACTTGCCTAGTGTACTCTTACCTTGCCAAGTGTACTCTTACATTGCAAAGTGTACTCTTACCTTGAATAGTGTATATATATATATACTTTTATTTACTGAATGCTACACAAACATGGACCGTGAACAACCATTTGGAATAAAGAAATGAGGCCCTTGATATTTGGGTAAATAGAAGAATCTCGTGAGAAAGAAAAAAGTAAAAATAAACACATAGAGCTAGGAATGAAAAGATAATTAATAAATGAGATCAAACATTTAAGACAGATAAAATATTTTAGTCGGATAAAATAAGGCGCCTTGTAGAATATCGCATCGGCAGGTGTGCAAGAGGAAGTCAGTGCTCTAAGTTGGAAGATAACATGGAGATGGACAGGCAAGAGTCTGTAAAAGTGTACCGTCAAGACAAGGGACAGAAGATGTTGGAGAGATTCATTGCAGCCGAACGTCGCTGTAAAGGTAGTAACTAGTCTGAGTTATAACAAAGAACAGGTGTAATTTATAGACATTATTTAAACAAACTTCTTTCTGAGTTTCTTTCTTTCTAACTAGTTCCTACCATTGACCTCGTAAGAAAGAGAGAAAGAAAACAAACAGCAGGATACTTCTTTCACGGCTGACTGTGGTAGTTCACACCATTGACCTAGGCGACCGATTGGCAGAGTGGTTAGAGCGCTGGTTTCTCGCAGCAAATGTGCCGGGTTTGATTCAGGGTATCCACACTCTTCACTCTACCTAGCTGCACGTGGGTACCTGACTATACTATTGAGTTAGGGAAGGAAAAGGTAGCGAGGAATGGAACTGACCACCGTACATCTCGACGCTGGACCTATTATAGTGAAGTCTCTAACACTTCACTCCCTACTTCAGCATTTGCTGTGAGACTATCTAACCTTTACCATTGACCTATTTTTGATAATAAGTTACTGCTGAAGAAAGTTGATTGACAGCCTGACTAGAGCGCTAATTTCTCGAAGCAAAGTTACCTGGTAGTCTCGCTCCAGTCTACCCAGTTATAAATGGGTGTCTGACTCTGCTTATGAGTTAGGGAAAGCAAAGCCAGCGAGGAAAGGGACTGATGACCCCACCCTATAAAGCGGAGACCCAGTGTGATGAAGTCTCTAACACTTCACTCCCTTACGGCATTATCGACTATGGGACTTCCTTTACCGCTTGTTACTGCTCACAGCCTGGGGTTTCTCTCTTTGTTTATGTGCGAAAGTAGGACAATACAATATTGACAAGCTTACAAATATCGTCTACATTAAACGCTAACAAAAAATATAACTTGCACTTCTTCTTCTTCTTTGATCCATATCCGCCAACCTTCAAAGCAGTCGGTGGCCATCACGCCTGGTGGCGTCTTGTAGGGCAGCAACAAACTGATTCCACTTTGCTCGGTCGGCGGCCATCCTTCGCGTAGTGCCCCAATTCTGGTTCATTCTTTGCATCTCGGCTTCCACAGTTCTCCGCCAAGTTGTTTTTGGTCGGCCTCTCTGTCGCTTTCCCTCGGGGTTCCATAGCATAGCTGTTCTGTGGTGGTGTCAGGATCCCTTCTGAGGACGTGGGCAACCCAACTCCAGCGTCTGCCAGCTATGATAGTGTGCATGTCTTCCTGGTTACTCCGAAAAAGTAGTTCTTGGTTGCTGATGGTATTAGGCCAAAAGAT
Source organism: Oreohelix idahoensis (assembly GCA_024509875.1). Classification (NCBI taxonomy): domain Eukaryota; kingdom Metazoa; phylum Mollusca; class Gastropoda; order Stylommatophora; family Oreohelicidae; genus Oreohelix; species Oreohelix idahoensis. The sequence continues at coordinate 153,499 of JAMPIV010011885.1, forward strand.
TCGGAGAATTTTCTTAGGCAGATTGTGTGAAAGTAGGACTGTTTCGACATTTCCTTCTCTGTTACTCTCCAACATTCCGCACCATAGAGAAGCACAGAAAGTACACAGCTCTCGTGCAGTCTTAATTTGATGTTTGTGCTTGTGGTGAACAATATGTATTCATTGTTGTCATAAAGGTATATGTGTCCTGATTCAAATACAAAGGAACCAGGAATCACAATCAATTTTAATTACAAGTATATGTACAGACTTTATCAATATGAATATTGTAGTGACATATATTTTTAAAAATATCCTATGTGTGTCAGTTGTGTAGTAGTAATATGAGGTAATACTGGTTTTGTTTTGTTCAAGCTCTGTTGGTATTTGTCATCATGACTTCAATAGTTTGTCTTTTGGGACTAGTATTGGAGATGTTCTCAGTTCCTGATATTAAGACAATTAAATTCCCCTCTGAATGTTATTTTTACAAAGTCATTTCAAGATGAGGGGACATAATGTTGAGCTCAGCTGGCCAAATCAGCTTATCTTGCGTGATGGCGGCAGGAAAGGACTCCTCTGCTCGAATTCTCCCCTGGGCTCTGGAGACACCTCACTGATAGCTAAAAAGACCAAGGAGTATGCTGTCCGACTCTGGATTCAGCAAAGCTCTGACCAGGTGCTGCTCAGTACCATCAAGACCACGGTCCCTGAAATCAAGAAGGATGTACCTTCTACTTCATAACTAACTTATACTCTCTTTTTACACTGATCACAACACATCACAAACATTGAGTTCAGAGCGTTAGGCCAACTATCAGCTTCATGTGAAATACTTTATTCCAGTATTAACCTCCTTAATGGTTACCACGCCTCTGCCATTCCAGCATTATTTCTTTCTAGTCAATCATCCAGGTGTCAGTGTACTATTTGGCCATTCCATGCCGTTTTACTTTCCTCCGACACCCTCTGTTCAGGCTGGAGCATTATAGGCTTTATCTCCTGTTTGCCACTGAACTACACATATATATATACAGGCATAAATTAACAATTCACATTCAATTTTCATTAAAAGATACTGAATGGTTCAAGCTTACCACAATTCATAGAATAAACACAGATACGTTGATTAGCAATGAATTCTGGCACATTTACTGGCACAAATTCCCATCTGCTTATGTTCCAGGCTTTTATTTAGCAAAAATATGAGCTGGCTTCAACGCACTGATGCTTTATCAAGCTTATTTAAACAAGTGGTTTCGAACTAACGCTCCTAAGTGATTATATCAGCGAGTCTGGCCAATCGAGCCACGTTTCGACAAGTGTTTGAAAAAATGTTACCTTCCTACGTCTCCCTAACAACCAAGATAGTATTTATAGCCCGACCAATCGTGGTTAGTCTTTCATTTGTTGCGCTCCAATCAATTTGGAGTTTACATGGTAGGCTATTTCTGTAACGTAAGGTTTTTTTCAAACACGTTATAAAAAAATTTTATGAGCAGAAATGATTCCATGTTGTCAGGCATCCCCACTATTTTATTTTGGTTATAATTTATTAATTCCTGGACTATTTGCGTAACGTTTTACATATTCTTTGTCAGCAAGCCCTAAGGAACCCAAATATCCAAATTTAAAAGAGCTACGTGGCTGCGTTCAAAATATGCAATTTCTTCTACCTCCTGTTTCGAAGATGTGCTGTCTGGGTACTGTAATGTTTTCAAACGTAAACCCATCTATTGTTATCTTTCCTAATAAGCGTTTTTTATGATTTTAAAACCTAACTCTGGGAAGGGTAGTGTATTTTATCACTGTTCGTCCGAAAAAGTTAGTGCATGTAGCCTAACACGCGTGATAGTAGTAATTGTGTATCGCGTTACGCTTGTTGGGGGTGGCATTAATAGCGAGACGCGTGTGTTTAATTTTGCATGCGTTCCTGATTTTATTCGCCCCTCTCTCTTTCTATTTGAGTCCATCTGTTCGTTCGTTTTGGTAACGCAGTATAATTAATGTTAGGATTAATTTAGGTCATTACGCAGTCTGCCTCTCAATGTTTTTCCAAGAAATACAGCACACGTTTCATTGAAGAAAGCGGGTATAATACAGTAAGCTTTTACTATCAACGTGAAAGCGTTACAATTTGCAGACGAAGCAGAAAACAAGGGGGATTTCGAGTACCTTCTTTGTGACAGCACTGTTATTTTACCATTGCTCTTTTCTTTATTAATTTTATTTGTTAGGCTTCATATTTACCTAATAATTTATATATGTGGATTAGAATATTCCACGACACCTCCCCTCTTAAAACAGACATTATATGTCAGTCCTTTATTCTATATACACATAGAGAAATTTATTATTATTTCTGGGGTTTACGGTGATTCTCATCACACGGATGGCGGCTTAAAAAATCCGCTCCCAAATTGGTTTTTCCAGATATATACTCAATGCTAAAATTATATGGAGCCAAAAGTAAAGACCATCGGAGTAACCTGGAGTTCTCATGCCTAGCCTGTGCTAGAAACGATAAAGGTTTGTGGTCTGTTTGCAACTTAAATGCCTTCCCATATAGATAAATATTGAATTTCTTTATCGCCCATATTACTGCAAGACATTCTTTTTCGCTAGTTGAGTAGTTGATTTCAGCTTTATTCAACTTTCTGCTAGCATATGCCACTGGGCTTAATTCCCCATCCAATGCATCTGATTTCTGTAGTAGAGTTGCACCTAACCCAATATTACTTGCATCCGTCCTTACTATGAATTCTTGACTTAAGTCAGGTAATTTCAAAATGGGTTTACTTGTGAGCTTTTCCTTCAATTCTTGGTAAGTCATTTCACATTGTGGTGTCCATGTAATGCGATCTGGATGTCCTTTACGTGTCAATTCAGTTAACGGTGCACATATGGAATTAAAGTTTTTGATATACTTCTGGTAGAAACCACATAATGAGACAAAGGATCTCACGTCCTTCTTGGTTTGTGGTCTCGGGGCTTTCTGTAGTTTCTCTAAATTCTTTGGGTCAGGGGTCATGTTTCCCTGATAAACTGTGTGTCCCAAAAATTCCAATTCTTTACATCCAACGCAACATTTGGTTGGTCGGGCTGTTAAATTTGCCTCCCTAAGTCGATTAAACAGCATGTTCAGAGAGTCAATGTGTTCCTCAAATGTTTCTGTTGCTATAAGGATATCATCCATAAAATTTGTTATACAGGGATTATTCAGAGGATCCAATAATTTTCTCATCATTCTAGAGAAGACACTAGGCGCATTCTTCAATCCAAATGGCAATCTATTAAACTCATAGTGTCCTTCTGAGGTACTAAAAGCTAGGTATGGTCTAACCTCAGGCTTTACTGGAATCTGATAGTATCCTTTACTCAGATCCACTTTTGAGAAATATTTAGCTTTATTTAGCCTGGCAAACAGCTGATTTGTATCCGGCAATGGATCCACCTGTCCTTCTGTAATAGCATTCAGTCTCCTGTAATCTATACAGAGTCTATGTTCTCCAGAGGGCTTCCTTAAGAGTACAACACCGGAACTATACGAAGACTCACTGTGCGAAATAATTCCTTCCTTCAATAGATAGTCTATCTCTTCCTTCAAAGCTTTCTCCTTAGCAAACGGAATCGAATATGGTTTCATACAGACAGGTGTGGAGTCTATTAGTTTCATATCATATTCCAATAGGTTTGTATGCCCTGGTCGGTCTGTTAACACCTCTGCATGATTATTTAGAACCTGTTGCACTCTCTCTTTCTGAGTTTTCGTTAAATGTGTACTGATTTTCACCTGTGCTGCTGTCTCACAGGGGTGTAATGGATATTCAAATGATGAAAGTGGTTCCTTTTTCATCTCCATGGCGATGGACAAGGTCAACAAGTGTGTCTCTTCCTGATGTTCTCTTTCCAAATATTTCTTCAGGAGATTCACATGATAGATTTTTTCTTTCCCCTTCTTATCTATCTTATAATTTGTTCTAGACACCTTCTCTAAAACTGTATATGGACCCTGCCATCCAATTTGTAACTTATTCTGACTCCCGGGCAAAAGAAGCAGTACCTTCTCTCCCACAGCCAAATCTCTGTCTTTCGCCTTCCTGTTATAATAGGCAGCATGTTTCTTCCTGGCTTGTTTTAAATTTTCATTGGCAAGTTTCCAGCCAGTTTTCAAACGAGTGGTCAGCTCATTCACATATTGGTATGAAGATGTAATGTTTTCCTCTGCCTTTTCATCAGTCCACGTTCTTAACAAAGCTACATATGGACCTTTAATTGTGTGGACCTATTTGTCCATGCACCGGTATGGTCTCTTCCACTCGAAGCTTTATAGTGATGATTTTTCCTCCCAGAATTATCATTCACAAAACGACCGCTACCAATTTTTCTTGTCTTGGGGCTTTCTCCCCTCTTAAAATTCTTGATGAGAGATTTCCTCTCTACATCTTCTTCCTCCAGTTTGTTTAAGTCCGATTGAGGGATTGTCGGCTTATCCTGGGGTAAGACATCTTTTTGCACTCTCCGCATAGTGGCCATTGTAAAACAGTTAAGTGAAGCTTGTCCGTGAAAAGGGGCTTCCCATTCCATTTGGTCCACTTTATCAAATCTATTTTTCTTTTTATTATCAGGCCTAATTTTGCCCCGTGGCGTGTCCAGGTCCTGATCCATGTTCCCACTTGTGGGTGTTCCCTCATGTGCTATGCTACACCTTTCTACAAAATTCTCAATGTCCCATCTTGCTTTGGGCCAATAATAATTGTGAGCCACCTTTTGAATGATGGTACCTATCTTCTCATGGTCCCCATCTGGTTTCACATGTAGGCTCCTTATTAAGTCTGCCCTATATCTTTTAGGAAGTACCAGCTGTCCGTGACCTTTGGATCTAGCTCCAGTCTTCCTATACATCAACTTGTTTTTCATGTAAAAATCTCCCTTGCCTGGAGTTGTATGACAAGTTGACAATTTTCTGAAACAAGGCTTGAGTGTTTTATCCCCAGCCTGTGCCTTCCTCATCTCTTCTGGAGTGGTATCCAACATAATATCCTCCTCCTGTCTTGAGGTCGACCTGACCTGAAGGGTTGCCATATACACAGGTTTCCTTCTGCAACGGTCAGTGTCATGATTGTCCATCTGACAATTCTTACACCACATTTTTCCTTGGTTGAAAGATTTTCTTTCATCATATTTCCTTTCATCGAATTGTGGGAATTTATTTTTATTTTCATACCGTGGCCTATCAAATTGGTGCTTACCTTTGTTTTGATCTCTAGGATCAAATTTATTAAAGTTCTGTGGTGCCCTAAAGTTATCCACTTGTTTCTATTTATTACCTGTTACCTCTGCTTGAGCTGCTTGATACCTTTCAGCAACATTTAGCAACTCACCCAGCCTCTCTGCACCTTGTTCCATGAGAAACTTTCTCAGGTCTGGAGCCATGGACTCTCTTAGTTGCTCTATAAGGACCATTTCCTTAAGATCTTGGGTTTTCCCCAGAGAAGTCCATTTCTCCAAGTATGTCTCTATTCGTGCAGAGAACTGGTGATAGGTTTCACCTGACAGTAGTTTAGCATTCCTAAATTTTTTCCTATAAAATTCTGCATTCTTTTCATACCTTAACAAAAGAGCCTGCTTTAGCATGTCATAATTTTCCTGATCACCTCTGCTCATTTTTGCAAAAACTTCATAAGCTGCCCCACGAAGTCCCTGAGATAACTTTAAGCTCCACCTTTCTCTCTCTAACCCATACGTGGTAGCTAATAGTTCATACCTATTTAGGTAGCTCTCTATATCATCGTCTTTCTCAACAAAATGATCTAAATGAAAATTCATAGCTGAGGTTGAGGCTCCTTGAGTAACCGTAGCATCAGAGGCAAAGGGACTGGCACCATTTTCAGGAGCATGGCCTTGAAACTCAAACTCCCTTAGTCGTAACTCATGTTCCCTTTGTAATCTTTTATCTTCTGCTTCCCTTTCTGCAGCTAATTTCCTCTCTTCCCTTTCTGCAGCCTGTCTTCTTTCCTCGGCTTCCCTTTCTGCAGCTAATCTTTTGTCTTCTCTTTCTGCTTCCAATTTCTTAGCCTCAGCTTGCAACCTCTTAGTCTCAGCCTCTAACTTTCTTTCGGCCTCTTTTTCTAATCTTCTTTCTTCGCGTTCAATAAATTTGTCACATTCCGTAGTGACATAGGCAACCATAACTTGCCCATCTAATCCTAACTCTTTTGCAGTCTGAACAGCAGCAGATCGAAACTTGGCCAGGTCCGCCATTGTCTATCAGGTAAATTTCTACAATGTCTAACCAACAATTTAATCTCTAAATATATCTAATGGACAACACAGGCACCGTGAGCTCAACCTTATTTAATTCCACCCAAGGATACCTTTTAATTCTTATATTCCCTGAAGTGAATTACCCCCAATATTTTTAATAGGGAAAGATTCAAAATCCCAAGAGCGAGACCCCAATATATGTGGTGAAGTGGGATGTTATAAATATTTATAGGGGGACTTAGTGTACTGACTGAGATCAGCTGTGAAGGTATCTATATCTATTAAGAGTAGTGTATTATAGATAACCTTACTTGCTGCCACATATCTATATATCTCAGTCAGAATTATTCTGGAATAGTGTGATGACTACGTTATGTGTCTAGGGTATGTGTATGATGAAGTGTAAGTCACAACAACAGACAGATAAACAATTTAATTTAATCCACTACTCTTGACAACACTGTGACACTCACATACATATAACACTCTATGAGAATATCTTAAGGAGTCACTGATAACTTTTCAAATAACAATATGTATTCATTGTTGTCATAAAGGTATATGTGTCCTGATTCAAATACAAAGGAACCAGGAATCACAATCAATTTTAATTACAAGTATATGTACAGACTTTATCAATATGAATATTGTAGTGACATATATTATTAAAAATATCCTATGTGTGTCAGTTGTGTAGTAGTAATATGAGGTAATACTGGTTTTGTTTTGTTCAAGCTCTGTTGGTATTTGTCATCATGACTTCAATAGTTTGTCTTTTGGGACTAGTATTGGAGATGTTCTCAGTTCCTGATATTAAGACAATTAAATTCCCCTCTGAATGTTATTTTTACAAAGTCATTTCAAGATGAGGGGACATAATGTTGAGCTCAGCTGGCCAAATCAGCTTATCTTGCGTGATGGCGGCAGGAAAGGACTCCTCTGCTCGAATTCTCCCCTGGGCTCTGGAGACACCTCACTGATAGCTAAAAAGACCAAGGAGTATGCTGTCCGACTCTGGATTCAGCAAAGCTCTGACCAGGTGCTGCTCAGTACCATCAAGACCACGGTCCCTGAAATCAAGAAGGATGTACCTTCTACTTCATAACTAACTTATACTCTCTTTTTACACTGATCACAACACATCACAAACATTGAGTTCAGAGCGTTAGGCCAACTATCAGCTTCATGTGAAATACTTTATTCCAGTATTAACCTCCTTAATGGTTACCACGCCTCTGCCATTCCAGCATTATTTCTTTCTAGTCAATCATCCAGGTGTCAGTGTACTATTTGGCCATTCCATGCCGTTTTACTTTCCTCCGACACCCTCTGTTCAGGCTGGAGCATTATAGGCTTTATCTCCTGTTTGCCACTGAACTACACACATATATATACAGGCATAAATTAACAATTCACATTCAATTTTCATTAAAAGATACTGAATGGTTCAAGCTTACCACAATTCATAGAATAAACACAGATACGTTGATTAGCAATGAATTCTGGCACATTTACTGGCACAAATTCCCATCTGCTTATGTTCCAGGCTTTTATTTAGCAAAAATATGAGCTGGCTTCAACGCACTGTTGCTTTATCAAGCTTATTTAAACAAGTGGTTTCGAACTAACGCTCCTAAGTGATTATATCAGCGAGTCTGGCCAATCGAGCCACGTTTCGACAAGTGTTTGAAAAAATGTTACCTTCCTACGTCTCCCTAACAACCAAGATAGTATTTATAGCCCGACCAATCGTGGTTAGTCTTTCATTTGTTGCGCTCCAATCAATTTGGAGTTTACATGGTAGGCTATTTCTGTAACGTAAGGTTTTTTCAAACACGTTATAAAAAAATTTTATGAGCAGAAATGATTCCATGTTGTCAGGCATCCCCACTATTTTATTTTGGTTATAATTTATTAATTCCTGGACTATTTGCGTAACGTTTTACATATTCTTTGTCAGCAAGCCCTAAGGAACCCAAATATCCAAATTTAAAAGAGCTACGTGGCTGCGTTCAAAATATGCAATTTCTTCTACCTCCTGTTTCGAAGATGTGCTGTCTGGGTACTGTAATGTTTTCAAACGTAAACCCATCTATTGTTATCTTTCCTAATAAGCGTTTTTTATGATTTTAAAACCTAACTCTGGGAAGGGTAGTGTATTTTATCACTGTTCGTCCGAAAAAGTTAGTGCATGTAGCCTAACACGCGTGATAGTAGTAATTGTGTATCGCGTTACGCTTGTTGGGGGTGGCATTAATAGCGAGACGCGTGTTTAATTTTGCATGCGTTCCTGATTTTATTCGCCCCTCTCTCTTTCTATTTGAGTCCATCTGTTCGTTCGTTTTGGTAACGCAGTATAATTAATGTTAGGATTAATTTAGGTCATTACGCAGTCTGCCTCTCAATGTTTTTCCAAGAAATACAGCACACGTTTCATTGAAGAAAGCGGGTATAATACAGTAAGCTTTTACTATCAACGTGAAAGCGTTACAATTTGCAGACGAAGCAGAAAACAAGGGGGATTTCGAGTACCTTCTTTGTGACAGCACTGTTATTTTACCATTGCTCTTTTCTTTATTAATTTTATTTGTTAGGCTTCATATTTACCTAATAATTTATATATGTGGATTAGAATATTCCACGACACCTCCCCTCTTAAAACAGACATTATATGTCAGTCCTTTATTCTATATACACATAGAGAAATTTATTATTATTTCTGGGGTTTACGGTGATTCTCATCACACGGATGGCGGCTTAAAAAATCCGCTCCCAAATTGGTTTTTCCAGATATATACTCAATGCTAAAATTATATGGAGCCAAAAGTAAAGACCATCGGAGTAACCTGGAGTTCTCATGCCTAGCCTGTGCTAGAAACGATAAAGGTTTGTGGTCTGTTTGCAACTTAAATGCCTTCCCATATAGATAAATATTGAATTTCTTTATCGCCCATATTACTGCAAGACATTCTTTTTCGCTAGTTGAGTAGTTGATTTCAGCTTTATTCAACTTTCTGCTAGCATATGCCACGGGCTTAATTCCCCATCCAATGCATCTGATTTCTGTAGTAGAGTTGCACCTAACCCAATATTACTTGCATCCGTCCTTACTATGAATTCTTGACTTAAGTCAGGTAATTTCAAAATAGGTTTACTTGTGAGCTTTTCCTTCAATTCTTGGTAAGTCATTTCACATTGTGGTGTCCATGTAATGCGATCTGGATGTCCTTTACGTGTCAATTCAGTTAACGGTGCACATATGGAATTAAAGTTTTTGATATACTTCTGGTAGAAACCACATAATGAGACAAAGGATCTCACGCCCTTCTTGGTTTGTGGTCTCGGGGCTTTCTGTAGTTTCTCTAAATTCTTTGGGTCAGGGGTCATGTTTCCCTGATAAACTGTGTGTCCCAAAAATTCCAATTCTTTACATCCAACGCAACATTTGGTTGGTCGGGCTGTTAAATTTGCCTCCCTAAGTCGATAAAACAGCATGTTCAGAGAGTCAATGTGTTCCTCAAATGTTTCTGTTGCTATAAGGATATCATCCATAAAATTTGTTATACAGGGATTATTCAGAGGATCCAATAATTTTCTCATCATTCTAGAGAAGACACTAGGCGCATTCTTCAATCCAAATGGCAATCTATTGAACTCATAGTGTCCTTCTGAGGTACTAAAAGCTAGGTATGGTCTAACCTCAGGCTTTACTGGAATCTGATAGTATCCTTTACTCAGATCCACTTTTGAGAAATATTTAGCTTTATTTAGCCTGGCAAACAGCTGATTTGTATCCGGCAATGGATCCACCTGTCCTTCTGTAATAGCATTCAGTCTCCTGTAATCTATACAGAGTCTATGTTCTCCAGAGGGCTTCCTTAAGAGTACAACACCGGAACTATACGAAGACTCACTGTGCGAAATAATTCCTTCCTTCAATAGATAGTCTATCTCTTCCTTCAAAGCTTTCTCCTTAGCAAACGGAATCGAATATGGTTTCATACAGACAGGTGTGGAGTCTATTAGTTTCATATCATATTCCAATAGGTTTGTATGCCCTGGTCGGTCTGTTAACACCTCTGCATGATTATTTAGAACCTGTTGCACTCTCTCTTTCTGAGTTTTCGTTAAATGTGTACTGATTTTCACCTGTGCTGCTGTCTCACAGGGGTGTAATGGATATTCAAATGATGAAAGTGGTTCCTTTTTCATCTCCATGGCGATGGACAAGGTCAACAAGTGTGTCTCTTCCTGATGTTCTCTTTCCAAATATTTCTTCAGGAGATTCACATGATAGATTTTTTCTTTCCCCTTCTTATCTATCTTATAATTTGTTCTAGACACCTTCTCTAAAACTGTATATGGACCCTGCCATCCAATTTGTAACTTATTCTGACTCCCGGGCAAAAGAAGCAGTACCTTCTCTCCCACAGCCAAATCTCTGTCTTTCGCCTTCCTGTTATAATAGGCAGCATGTTTCTTCCTGGCTTGTTTCAAATTTTCATTGGCAAGTTTCCAGCCAGCTTTCAAACGAGTGGTCAGCTCATTCACATATTGGTATGAAGATGTAATGTTTTCCTCTGCCTTTTCATCAGTCCACGTTCTTAACAAAGCTACATATGGACCTTTAATTGTGTGGACCTATTTGTCCATGCACCGGTATGGTCTCTTCCACTCGAAGCTTTATAGTGATGATTTTTCCTCCCAGAATTATCATTCACAAAACGACCGCTACCAATTTTTCTTTTGGGGCTTTCTCCCCTCTTAAAATTCTTGATGAGAGATTTCCTCTCTACATCCTCTTCCTCCAGTTTGTTTAAGTCCGATTGAGGGATTGTCGGCTTATCCTGGGGTAAGACATCTTTTTGCACTCTCCGCATAGTGGCCATTGTAAAACAGTTAAGTGAAGCTTGTCCGTGAAAAGGGGCTTCCCATTCCATTTGGTCCACTTTATCAAATCTATTTTTCTTTTTATTATCAGGCCTAATTTTGCCCCGTGGCGTGTCCAGGTCCTGATCCATGTTCCCACTTGTGGGTGTTCCCTCATGTGCTATGCTACACCTTTCTACAAAATTCTCAATGTCCCATCTTGCTTTGGGCCAATAATAATTGTGAGCCACCTTTTGAATGATGGTACCTATCTTCTCATGGTCCCCATCTGGTTTCACATGTAGGCTCCTTATTAAGTCTGCCCTATATCTTTTAGGAAGTACCAGCTGTCCGTGACCTTTGGATCTAGCTCCAGTCTTCCTATACATCAACTTGTTTTTCATGTAAAAATCTCCCTTGCCTGGAGTTGTATGACAAGTTGACAATTTTCTGAAACAAGGCTTGAGTGTTTTATCCCCAGCCTGTGCCTTCCTCATCTCTTCTGGAGTGGTATCCAACATAATATCCTCCTCCTGTCTTGAGGTCGACCTGACCTGAAGGGTTGCCATATACACAGGTTTCCTTCTGCAACGGTCAGTGTCATGATTGTCCATCTGACAATTTTTACACCACCTTTTTCCTTGGTTGAAAGATTTTCTTTCATCATATTTCCTTTCATCGAATTGTGGGAATTTATTTTTATTTTCATACCGTGGCCTATCAAACTGGTGCTTACCTTTGTTTTGATCCCTAGGATCAAATTTATTAAAGTTCTGTGGTGCCCTAAAGTTATCCACTTGTTTCTTTTTATTACCTGTTACCTCTGCTTGAGCTGCTTGATACCTTTCAGCAACATTTAGCAACTCACCCAGCCTCTCTGCACCTTGTTCCATGAGAAACTTTCTCAGGTCTGGAGCCATGGACTCTCTTAATTGCTCTATAAGGACCATTTCCTTAAGATCTTGGGTTTTCCCCAGAGAAGTCCATTTCTCCAAGTATGTCTCTATTCGTGCAGAGAACTGGTGATAGGTTTCACCTGACAGTAGTTTAGCATTCCTAAATTTTTTCCTATAAAATTCTGCATTCTTTTCATACCTTAACAAAAGAGCCTGCTTTAGCATGTCATAATTTTCCTGATCACCTCTGCTCATTTTTGCAAAAACTTCATAAGCTGCCCCACGAAGTCCCTGAGATAACTTTAAGCTCCACCTTTCTCTCTCTAACCCATACGTGGTAGCTAATAGTTCATACCTATTTAGGTAGCTCTCTATATCATCGTCTTTCTCAACAAAATGATCTAAATGAAAATTCATAGCTGAGGTTGAGGCTCCTTGAGTAACCGTAGCATCAGAGGCAAAGGGACTGGCACCATTTTCAGGAGCATGGCCTTGAAACTCAAACTCCCTTAGTCGTAACTCATGTTCCCTTTGTAATCTTTTATCTTCTGCTTCCCTTTCTGCAGCTAATTTCCTCTCTTCCCTTTCTGCAGCCTGTCTTCTTTCCTCGGCTTCCCTTTCTGCAGCTGCCTCCAATCTTTCTCAGCCTCTTCTCTTTTCTCAGCCTCAGCTTCCAATTTCTTAGCCTCAGCCTCTAACTTTCTTTCGGCCTCTTTTTCTAATCTTCTTTCTTCGCGTTCAATAAATTTGTCACATTCCGTAGTGACATAGGCAACCATAACTTGCCCATCTAATCCTAACTCTTTTGCAGTCTGAACAGCAGCAGATCGAAACTTGGCCAGGTCCGCCATTGTCTATCAGGTAAATTTCTACAATGTCTAACCAACAATTTAATCTCTAAATATATCTAATGGACAACACAGGCACCGTGAGCTCAACCTTATTTAATTCCACCCAAGGATACCTTTTAATTCTTATATTCCCTGAAGTGAATTACCCCCAATATTTTTAATAGGGAAAGATTCAAAATCCCAAGAGCGAGACCCCAATATATGTGGTGAAGTGGGATGTTATAAATATTTATAGGGGACTTAGTGTACTGACTGAGATCAGCTGTGAAGGTATCTATATCTATTAAGAGTAGTGTATTATAGATAACCTTACTTGCTACCACATATCTATATATCTCAGTCAGAATTATTCTGGAATAGTGTGATGACTACGTTATGTGTCTAGGGTATGTGTATGATGAAGTGTAAGTCACAACAACAGACAGATAAACAATTTAATTTAATCCACTACTCTTGACAACACTGTGACACTCACATACATATAACACTCTATGAGAATATCTTAAGGAGTCACTGATAACTTTTCAAATAACAATATGTATTCATTGTTGTCATAAAGGTATATGTGTCCTGATTCAAATACAAAGGAACCAGGAATCACAATCAATTTTAATTACAAGTATATGTACAGACTTTATCAATATGAATATTGTAGTGACATATATTATTAAAAATATCCTATGTGTGTCAGTTGTGTAGTAGTAATATGAGGTAATACTGGTTTTGTTTTGTTCAAGCTCTGTTGGTATTTGTCATCATGACTTCAATAGTTTGTCTTTTGGGACTAGTATTGGAGATGTTCTCAGTTCCTGATATTAAGACAATTAAATTCCCCTCTGAATGTTATTTTTACAAAGTCATTTCAAGATGAGGGGACATAATGTTGAGCTCAGCTGGCCAAATCAGCTTATCTTGCGTGATGGCGGCAGGAAAGGACTCCTCTGCTCGAATTCTCCCCTGGGCTCTGGAGACACCTCACTGATAGCTAAAAAGACCAAGGAGTATGCTGTCCGACTCTGGATTCAGCAAAGCTCTGACCAGGTGCTGCTCAGTACCATCAAGACCACGGTCCCTGAAATCAAGAAGGATGTACCTTCTACTTCATAACTAACTTATACTCTCTTTTTACACTGATCACAACACATCACAAACATTGAGTTCAGAGCGTTAGGCCAACTATCAGCTTCATGTGAAATACTTTATTCCAGTATTAACCTCCTTAATGGTTACCACGCCTCTGCCATTCCAGCATTATTTCTTTCTAGTCAATCATCCAGGTGTCAGTGTACTATTTGGCCATTCCATGCCGTTTTACTTTCCTCCGACACCCTCTGTTCAGGCTGGAGCATTATAGGCTTTATCTCCTGTTTGCCACTGAACTACACATATATATACAGGCATAAATTAACAATTCACATTCAATTTTCATTAAAAGATACTGAATGGTTCAAGCTTACCACAATTCATAGAATAAACACAGATACGTTGATTAGCAATGAATTCTGGCACATTTACTGGCACAAATTCCCATCTGCTTATGTTCCAGGCTTTTATTTAGCAAAAATATGAGCTGGCTTCAACGCACTGTTGCTTTATCAAGCTTATTTAAACAAGTGGTTTCGAACTAACGCTCCTAAGTGATTATATCAGCGAGTCTGGCCAATCGAGCCACGTTTCGACAAGTGTTTGAAAAAATGTTACCTTCCTACGTCTCCCTAACAACCAAGATAGTATTTATAGCCCGACCAATCGTGGTTAGTCTTTCATTTGTTGCGCTCCAATCAATTTGGAGTTTACATGGTAGGCTATTTCTGTAACGTAAGGTTTTTTCAAACACGTTATAAAAAAATTTTATGAGCAGAAATGATTCCATGTTGTCAGGCATCCCCACTATTTTATTTTGGTTATAATTTATTAATTCCTGGACTATTTGCGTAACGTTTTACATATTCTTTGTCAGCAAGCCCTAAGGAACCCAAATATCCAAATTTAAAAGAGCTACGTGGCTGCGTTCAAAATATGCAATTTCTTCTACCTCCTGTTTCGAAGATGTGCTGTCTGGGTACTGTAATGTTTTCAAACGTAAACCCATCTATTGTTATCTTTCCTAATAAGCGTTTTTTATGATTTTAAAACCTAACTCTGGGAAGGGTAGTGTATTTTATCACTGTTCGTCCGAAAAAGTTAGTGCATGTAGCCTAACACGCGTGATAGTAGTAATTGTGTATCGCGTTACGCTTGTTGGGGGTGGCATTAATAGCGAGACGCGTGTTTAATTTTGCATGCGTTCCTGATTTTATTCGCCCCTCTCTCTTTCTATTTGAGTCCATCTGTTCGTTCGTTTTGGTAACGCAGTATAATTAATGTTAGGATTAATTTAGGTCATTACGCAGTCTGCCTCTCAATGTTTTTCCAAGAAATACAGCACACGTTTCATTGAAGAAAGCGGGTATAATACAGTAAGCTTTTACTATCAACGTGAAAGCGTTACAATTTGCAGACGAAGCAGAAAACAAGGGGGATTTCGAGTACCTTCTTTGTGACAGCACTGTTATTTTACCATTGCTCTTTTCTTTATTAATTTTATTTGTTAGGCTTCATATTTACCTAATAATTTATATATGTGGATTAGAATATTCCACGACACCTCCCCTCTTAAAACAGACATTATATGTCAGTCCTTTATTCTATATACACATAGAGAAATTTATTATTATTTCTGGGGTTTACGGTGATTCTCATCACACGGATGGCGGCTTAAAAAATCCGCTCCCAAATTGGTTTTTCCAGATATATACTCAATGCTAAAATTATATGGAGCCAAAAGTAAAGACCATCGGAGTAACCTGGAGTTCTCATGCCTAGCCTGTGCTAGAAACGATAAAGGTTTGTGGTCTGTTTGCAACTTAAATGCCTTCCCATATAGATAAATATTGAATTTCTTTATCGCCCATATTACTGCAAGACATTCTTTTTCGCTAGTTGAGTAGTTGATTTCAGCTTTATTCAACTTTCTGCTAGCATATGCCACTGGGCTTAATTCCCCATCCAATGCATCTGATTTCTGTAGTAGAGTTGCACCTAACCCAATATTACTTGCATCCGTCCTTACTATGAATTCTTGACTTAAGTCAGGTAATTTCAAAATGGGTTTACTTGTGAGCTTTTCCTTCAATTCTTGGTAAGTCATTTCACATTGTGGTGTCCATGTAATGCGATCTGGATGTCCTTTACGTGTCAATTCAGTTAACGGTGCACATATGGAATTAAAGTTTTTGATATACTTCTGGTAGAAACCACATAATGAGACAAAGGATCTCACGTCCTTCTTGGTTTGTGGTCTCGGGGCTTTCTGTAGTTTCTCTAAATTCTTTGGGTCAGGGGTCATGTTTCCCTGATAAACTGTGTGTCCCAAAAATTCCAATTCTTTACATCCAACGCAACATTTGGTTGGTCGGGCTGTTAAATTTGCCTCCCTAAGTCGATTAAACAGCATGTTCAGAGAGTCAATGTGTTCCTCAAATGTTTCTGTTGCTATAAGGATATCATCCATAAAATTTGTTATACAGGGATTATTCAGAGGATCCAATAATTTTCTCATCATTCTAGAGAAGACACTAGGCGCATTCTTCAATCCAAATGGCAATCTATTGAACTCATAGTGTCCTTCTGAGGTACTAAAAGCTAGGTATGGTCTAACCTCAGGCTTTACTGGAATCTGATAGTATCCTTTACTCAGATCCACTTTTGAGAAATATTTAGCTTTATTTAGCCTGGCAAACAGCTGATTTGTATCCGGCAATGGATCCACCTGTCCTTCTGTAATAGCATTCAGTCTCCTGTAATCTATACAGAGTCTATGTTCTCCAGAGGGCTTCCTTAAGAGTACAACACCGGAACTATACGAAGACTCACTGTGCGAAATAATTCCTTCCTTCAATAGATAGTCTATCTCTTCCTTCAAAGCTTTCTCCTTAGCAAACGGAATCGAATATGGTTTCATACAGACAGGTGTGGAGTCTATTAGTTTCATATCATATTCCAATAGGTTTGTATGCCCTGGTCGGTCTGTTAACACCTCTGCATGATTATTTAGAACCTGTTGCACTCTCTCTTTCTGAGTTTTCGTTAAATGTGTACTGATTTTCACCTGTGCTGCTGTCTCACAGGGGTGTAATGGATATTCAAATGATGAAAGTGGTTCCTTTTTCATCTCCATGGCGATGGACAAGGTCAACAAGTGTGTCTCTTCCTGATGTTCTCTTTCCAAATATTTCTTCAGGAGATTCACATGATAGATTTTTTTCTTTCCCCTTCTTATCTATCTTATAATTTGTTCTAGACACCTTCTCTAAAACTGTATATGGACCCTGCCATCCAATTTGTAACTTATTCTGACTCCCGGGCAAAAGAAGCAGTACCTTCTCTCCCACAGCCAAATCTCTGTCTTTCGCCTTCCTGTTATAATAGGCAGCATGTTTCTTCCTGGCTTGTTTAAATTTTCATTGGCAAGTTTCCAGCCAGTTTTCAAACGAGTGGTCAGCTCATTCACATATTGGTATGAAGATGTAATGTTTTCCTCTGCCTTTTCATCAGTCCACGTTCTTAACAAAGCTACATATGGACCTTTAATTGTGTGGACCTATTTGTCCATGCACCGGTATGGTCTCTTCCACTCGAAGCTTTATAGTGATGATTTTTCCTCCCAGAATTATCATTCACAAAACGACCGCTACCAATTTTTCTTTTGGGGCTTTCTCCCCACTTAAAATTCTTGATGAGAGATTTCCTCTCTACATCCTCTTCCTCCAGTTTGTTTAAGTCCGATTGAGGGATTGTCGGCTTATCCTGGGGTAAGACATCTTTTTGCACTCTCCGCATAGTGGCCATTGTAAAACAGTTAAGTGAAGCTTGTCCGTGAAAAGGGGCTTCCCATTCCATTTGGTCCACTTTATCAAATCTATTTTTCTTTTTATTATCAGGCCTAATTTTGCCCCGTGGCGTGTCCAGGTCCTGATCCATGTTCCCACTTGTGGGTGTTCCCTCATGTGCTATGCTACACCTTTCTACAAAATTCTCAATGTCCCATCTTGCTTTGGGCCAATAATAATTGTGAGCCACCTTTTGAATGATGGTACCTATCTTCTCATGGTCCCCATCTGGTTTCACATGTAGGCTCCTTATTAAGTCTGCCCTATATCTTTTAGGAAGTACCAGCTGTCCGTGACCTTTGGATCTAGCTCCAGTCTTCCTATACATCAACTTGTTTTTCATGTAAAAATCTCCCTTGCCTGGAGTTGTATGACAAGTTGACAATTTTCTGAAACAAGGCTTGAGTGTTTTATCCCCAGCCTGTGCCTTCCTCATCTCTTCTGGAGTGGTATCCAACATAATATCCTCCTCCTGTCTTGAGGTCGACCTGACCTGAAGGGTTGCCATATACACAGGTTTCCTTCTGCAACGGTCAGTGTCATGATTGTCCATCTGACAATTTTTACACCACCTTTTTCCTTGGTTGAAAGATTTTCTTTCATCATATTTCCTTTCATCGAATTGTGGGAATTTATTTTTATTTTCATACCGTGGCCTATCAAATTGGTGCTTACCTTTGTTTTGATCTCTAGGATCAAATTTATTAAAGTTCTGTGGTGCCCTAAAGTTATCCACTTGTTTCTTTTTATTACCTGTTACCTCTGCTTGAGCTGCTTGATACCTTTCAGCAACATTTAGCAACTCACCCAGCCTCTCTGCACCTTGTTCCATGAGAAACTTTCTCAGGTCTGGAGCCATGGACTCTCTTAGTTGCTCTATAAGGACCATTTCCTTAAGATCTTGGGTTTTCCCCAGAGAAGTCCATTTCTCCAAGTATGTCTCTATTCGTGCAGAGAACTGGTGATAGGTTTCACCTGACAGTAGTTTAGCATTCCTAAATTTTTTCCTATAAAATTCTGCATTCTTTTCATACCTTAACAAAAGAGCCTGCTTTAGCATGTCATAATTTTCCTGATCACCTCTGCTCATTTTTGCAAAAACTTCATAAGCTGCCCCACGAAGTCCCTGAGATAACTTTAAGCTCCACCTGTCTCTCTCTAACCCATACGTGGTAGCTAATAGTTCATACCTATTTAGGTAGCTCTCTATATCATCGTCTTTCTCAACAAAATGATCTAAATGAAAATTCATAGCTGAGGTTGAGGCTCCTTGAGTAGCCGTAGCATCAGAGGCAAAGGGACTGGCACCATTTTCAGGAGCATGGCCTTGAAACTCAAACTCCCTTAGTCGTAACTCATGTTCCCTTTGTAATCTTTTATCTTCTGCTTCCCTTTCTGCAGCTAATTTCCTCTCTTCCCTTTCTGCAGCCTGTCTTCTTTCCTCGGCTTCCCTTTCTGCAGCTAATCTTTTGTCTTCTCTTTCTGCTCCGCTTGCAACCTCTTAGTCTCAGCCTCTAACTTTCTTTCGGCCTCTTTTTCTAATCTTCTTTCTTCGCGTTCAATAAATTTGTCACATTCCGTAGTGACATAGGCAACCATAACTTGCCCATCTAATCCTAACTCTTTTGCAGTCTGAACAGCAGCAGATCGAAACTTGGCCAGGTCCGCCATTGTCTATCAGGTAAATTTCTACAATGTCTAACCAACAATTTAATCTCTAAATATATCTAATGGACAACACAGGCACCGTGAGCTCAACCTTATTTAATTCCACCCAAGGATACCTTTTAATTCTTATATTCCCTGAAGTGAATTACCCCCAATATTTTTAATAGGGAAAGATTCAAAATCCAAGAGCGAGACCCCAATATATGTGGTGAAGTGGGATGTTATAAATATTTATAGGGGACTTAGTGTACTGACTGAGATCAGCTGTGAAGGTATCTATATCTATTAAGAGTAGTGTATTATAGATAACCTTACTTGCTACCACATATCTATATATCTCAGTCAGAATTATTCTGGAATAGTGTGGTGACTACGTTATGTGTCTAGGGTATGTGTATGATGAAGTGTAAGTCACAACAACAGACAGATAAACAATTTAATTTAATCCACTACTCTTGACAACACTGTGACACTCACATACATATAACACTCTATGAGAATATCTTAAGGAGTCACTGATAACTTTTCAAATAACAATATGTATTCATTGTTGTCATAAAGGTATATGTGTCCTGATTCAAATACAAAGGAACCAGGAATCACAATCAATTTTAATTACAAGTATATGTACAGACTTTATCAATATGAATATTGTAGTGACATATATTATTAAAAATATCCTATGTGTGTCAGTTGTGTAGTAGTAATATGAGGTAATACTGGTTTTGTTTTGTTCAAGCTCTGTTGGTATTTGTCATCATGACTTCAATAGTTTGTCTTTTGGGACTAGTATTGGAGATGTTCTCAGTTCCTGATATTAAGACAATTAAATTCCCCTCTGAATGTTATTTTTACAAAGTCATTTCAAGATGAGGGGACATAATGTTGAGCTCAGCTGGCCAAATCAGCTTATCTTGCGTGATGGCGGCAGGAAAGGACTCCTCTGCTCGAATTCTCCCCTGGGCTCTGGAGACACCTCACTGATAGCTAAAAAGACCAAGGAGTATGCTGTCCGACTCTGGATTCAGCAAAGCTCTGACCAGGTGCTGCTCAGTACCATCAAGACCACGGTCCCTGAAATCAAGAAGGATGTACCTTCTACTTCATAACTAACTTATACTCTCTTTTTACACTGATCACAACACATCACAAACATTGAGTTCAGAGCGTTAGGCCAACTATCAGCTTCATGTGAAATACTTTATTCCAGTATTAACCTCCTTAATGGTTACCACGCCTCTGCCATTCCAGCATTATTTCTTTCTAGTCAATCATCCAGGTGTCAGTGTACTATTTGGCCATTCCATGCCGTTTTTACTTTCCTCCGACACCCTCTGTTCAGGCTGGAGCATTATAGGCTTTATCTCCTGTTTGCCACTGAACTACACATATATATATACAGGCATAAATTAACAATTCACATTCAATTTTCATTAAAAGATACTGAATGGTTCAAGCTTACCACAATTCATAGAATAAACACAGATACGTTGATTAGCAATGAATTCTGGCACATTTACTGGCACAAATTCCCATCTGCTTATGTTCCAGGCTTTTATTTAGCAAAAATATGAGCTGGCTTCAACGCACTGTTGCTTTATCAAGCTTATTTAAACAAGTGGTTTCGAACTAACGCTCCTAAGTGATTATATCAGCGAGTCTGGCCAATCGAGCCACGTTTCGACAAGTGTTTGAAAAAATGTTACCTTCCTACGTCTCCCTAACAACCAAGATAGTATTTATAGCCCGACCAATCGTGGTTAGTCTTTCATTTGTTGCGCTCCAATCAATTTGGAGTTTACATGGTAGGCTATTTCTGTAACGTAAGGTTTTTTCAAACACGTTATAAAAAAATTTTATGAGCAGAAATGATTCCATGTTGTCAGGCATCCCCACTATTTTATTTTGGTTATAATTTATTAATTCCTGGACTATTTGCGTAACGTTTTACATATTCTTTGTCAGCAAGCCCTAAGGAACCCAAATATCCAAATTTAAAAGAGCTACGTGGCTGCGTTCAAAATATGCAATTTCTTCTACCTCCTGTTTCGAAGATGTGCTGTCTGGGTACTGTAATGTTTTCAAACGTAAACCCATCTATTGTTATCTTTCCTAATAAGCGTTTTTTATGATTTTAAAACCTAACTCTGGGAAGGGTAGTGTATTTTATCACTGTTCGTCCGAAAAAGTTAGTGCATGTAGCCTAACACGCGTGATAGTAGTAATTGTGTATCGCGTTACGCTTGTTGGGGGTGGCATTAATAGCGAGACGCGTGTTTAATTTTGCATGCGTTCCTGATTTTATTCGCCCCTCTCTCTTTCTATTTGAGTCCATCTGTTCGTTCGTTTTGGTAACGCAGTATAATTAATGTTAGGATTAATTTAGGTCATTACGCAGTCTGCCTCTCAATGTTTTTCCAAGAAATACAGCACACGTTTCATTGAAGAAAGCGGGTATAATACAGTAAGCTTTTACTATCAACGTGAAAGCGTTACAATTTGCAGACGAAGCAGAAAACAATAGGGATTTCGAGTACCTTCTTTGTGACCTTCCAAATGTTGTTGAGACTAGCAAAGGCCGTTCTCGCTTTATTCATGCTGTTGTTAATGTCCTTGCTTGTTCCGCCGTCAGGTGTTACTATGCATCTTAGGTAAGTAAATGTGTCTGTCTGTTCTAACTTCTGGTTCCTTAATGTTATTGGCTCAGGATTGCCCACATTTAGTGTCATGACCTCTGTCTTCTTCAGATTGATGTTCAGACCAACCTGCTGGCCATACTTATTCAGTCTATTGGTTTTTTCTTGGATGTGTTGATGTGAATGCGCGAGTAGTGCAAATCCATCTGCATATTCCAGGTCTTCCAGTGTAGAAAACGTTGTCCATCTAATTCCTCTTGGACTGCCCTACGTTGTCTGGCGCATCACCCAATCTATGGCTGTCAAAAATAATGTTGTTGATAAGGGGCATCCCTGTCGTACTCCTGTTTTCATTTCGAAAGTTAGATTACTCAATCCAACACTGCATGTAAAGTTAGAATAGAGGCTTTTTATGATGGAAACAATGCAGCTGGGAATTCCATAAGCCCTCAGTATTTTTCATAGGCTGTCCTTGTGTATGCTGTCGAAAGCCTTTTCAAAATCAACAAAGTTAATGTATAGCTGATAACTTGCACAGTAAGGGACAAATGGACTCCTGACATAACTAAAGGGCTCATGTCTAAGACTGAAAGATGCGTGCTTCGAGGAAACGAGACAAGCATTTGTTTTCTTTCTTTTCAATTGGGGATATACTTTAAAAAAAAAAAAATATTATACCCGTTAGATTACCGTTTTCTAAAAGTTGTGGCGGGGCGCTAACCTTCTATATTGATGCGCATGTCCAAATATTGTGTTTTTGTTGTCTGTTAATAGTGACGTCAGTCACCTGAGTTTATGATGTATCATCATCACTTTAACTTTTCGCTCCCTTTGGAGCATGTTGCGACCACTTTAGCTGGTCCCCCTTGCAGGAAGCCTGCACAAAGTATTACCATGATCTTGCGACGGTGGTTTCTATATCAATTTATTTTACATGATGAAGTTGCCAGCCACATACACAAACTATTATTAGTCGTCTTGTAACAGCATGCCTGACGGAACAGTAGCCCTATTCTTTCTTGTACAGTACTGGAAAATTCCCCCCATCCCATTTTGTTAATTTTATTTTTTAGAGACATACGAATAAAACATACATATGTGCCTGTAAAAAGGAAATATAGAAGTAAAAGTGCAGGTGTACTATATAAACATTTGAACATACCAACGTAAAATAAATCATTAACACTAAACAAATAGTACACACGGGCAAACAGGCAAATACGAGCAGGTAGAAAGGTGTCCATGGCCAGGAGATGCATTTCTGGACTCACAAAATGAACCAAAATTAATTTATCACGTATCTCATCGTAGCAGTACAAGATGGTCTGTGTTCATTTGGGATTGATCGATATGCAGACCTACCTCAATCAGGTCAGACTTATAGGTCAGTAGGGCCGAGACTGTATTGATTTTGGCGATCCTCTGGTCATTCTATTTACATTTAAGAATATCGGTACATCGGTGGAAGAGAACAGGGTTTGGATTCTTCCACAATGTGGCGGTTATGTGATTTGTGTTGAGTTTTCGCTAGACTCTATCCAACACAGCTTGAAGGGAAGTTACTCTTAAATACGTTTGTGAATGGCAACACGAAAAGACAGAACTGAAGACACACGACAGAAATAGGAAGGCGCGAATGACACATGACATGACAACATTGAAAAAGAAATTAAATAAATGTAAAAGAAGGAACTGCGGTAGGATTATAACGAACTGGGGCTGAACTAGGTTGCAACTGGAATGAACCAAAATGAAATGATATGGAAAAGAATAACACGCTATGTATGACACAAGTAATGCGGTACTATAATAAAACGTTATGTGAAGGAATAAAAAGTTGGTGAGACAAAAAAATGAAATCGAATAAGCCAACAGTGAAACTGGACAGGAAGTAAGTGGAACAGAGTAGTAACGAAATGTAACAGGACAACAGTGCAGTGAAACAATACAAGAATTTAGAAGTCGGCAAGACAAGAATAAAATAAGCAAGGCAAGAGTAAAGTGGGGCAGGACAAGAATGAAGTGTCCAGAATGAAATGGGGAATGACTGGAATAAAGTGGAACAGGACAAGAATAAGTGGGGCAGGACAAGAATGAAGTGTCCAGAATGAAATGGGGAATGACTGGAATAAAGTGGAGCAGGACAAGAATGAAGTGGGGCAGGACTAGAATTAAATAGAGCAGGACAAGAATAAAGTGGAACATGACAAGAATGAAGTGGAGCAGGACAAGAATGGAGAAGGACAAGAATAGAGTGGGGCCGGACAAGAATAAAGTGGGGCGGGATGTGGCAGCGCTCGTTGACAAGTGGCTGCTGCACACAGCCTTTGCTTACCCAGGATTCTTTGCTTCAGAAGGTAGCGATCAACTTTATGATTAATGAATGGTTACAACACACACAGCGAGCGACGACATAACACTAAGCAGATCTTCTTTACAAATAGGGAACGCCACAGTCAACTGGAATACTGTTTATTTACAATGTGGACCACTGCTGTTACCTGGACCTCCAACAATCTTGTTCCGTCACACTTCCTCTTTAACACTCGCTCACCATTGAGAATTACATTCAAATATTGTAATGTCTTTTGTCTCTATTATTCAGATGTTACTAGTATCTACATCCTTTCCTCCGTCAAAGCAAATCCTCGTCTATCGATACTATTAATTTAGGTTCAGGTTATTGAAGTGATACCGGACTCCTCCGGGGTTGTTCCTTTCCCTAGGTCTAGATGGCCACTATCTTAGACGAGTAACAGGACTACGGTATGGACTTAACTAATTCACTCTACGTACCTTGTTTCTGAGTGGAGCCTAACTCGCTCCTCCGTTCTTCACACTTATACAACACATTGTCTACTTGACTATCGCCTTCAACATGGCTACCTTCGTATATCTGGGGTATGTGCGACCTGCACTGCTTCACTCACGCTTCGTACAAGAAACTGAAATCTAGGAAGGACAAGGATATAAAGTGGAGCAGGACAGAATAAAGTGGGGGAGGACAAGAATGAAATGGGGATGGACAAGGAATAAAGTGGCGACAGAAACAAGAATAAAGGTGGAGCGGACAGGAATAGAGTGGAGCAGGACAATGATGAAATGGGACAGGAACAAAAATAAAGTTGGGCATGACATGACAAGAACAAGATTGAAGTAAGGACAGGACAAAAATGAAATGGAGATAGTTTTCCCACACACACCAGTATATATATTATATATTTATATTATTTATATATATAAACTTATACTATATTCTTTAGAATATATATAAAAATATATATATATATATTCTGATTATACAACCAATTAGATAATATAAGACCTGCTGGTCTGTGTAATTAATTTCATGAGTCTAAATCCCAACTCATAATATGCCAGCGTCCATGTAAAAAAACAAATTTTGGGGAAAGATGCCACTGCCAAAACATGCTTAGCGGAAAGTCCTGTTAGATAGGAATTCGCTTTGGAGCTGAAAAAGCGGGTAGAATAAAATCTTGCATGTTTTGGTTTGGAATTACGACGGGGATGTTGCGTCCCTGATTGGCAGACATTAATGGCTAATGGTATTTTTTCGACAATTGCTTTTAAAATGTCGAGACTAGAGAGATTTCGCTTCGACATTTTTTAAGCTTCACTTTATGCCATAAAACTGGCAGGCCGTCTGTGAAATGTTTTAGTTGTGTGTCCGCTGATAAGTCTGTGTGGTTTGAGCAGTAATATGCCCTGGCCAAACTGACCTTACAAGTCTCGTATTTTTTTGTTTCAGAGCAATTGTTTGCTGCCATATTTTTCGATCATAATATACCGGAAATTGAAATATGACGTATTTTTTGTTTTATGCTATTAGAATTCATATTCTAATGTTTGAAATTAGACTATAGCTAAAGGAAATCACGTTTTGTTTTAAATTTGGACGCAGGTAACACTAAATCAAAAGACTTACACCAGCACATCTCGGTCACCAAAGCACAAGAACGAGAACTAAAGAACATAATATAATTATAACGTTGTTAGTCAAGACCCTTATATCCTCATGTATATGGAAGGTGGTGTCATCTTGTTCTCTGTTATCACACTGAGTTATACCGCAGGCGTTATCACTTAGCTTCATTGTCATAAAATTAACAAGTGATACAACGTAAAAATATCTCCAAAGGATAAAATGTAAGGATAAAAACCAATGCGTAAGCTGCTGGAATACATGATCGCCCGCGCCGCGGGTCATCAGGTGTTAGACTTGAAGGCAAAACGGAAAGAGGATCAAAAGACAAAAATCTGACTGAACGCGTACTTGAACTAGCGAGGTTAATGGACGCAAATTGGTGGGGCAAGGAGGAAAAGTCACGCCCCCCCCCCCCCCCAAGTTGACATAAAGTAAGGAACTCGACAGAAGGGACCCTGGATATGATACGCCACAGTCATTTATTGGACGCTTTTGCGATACCAAGCCTTTGATTTTGAAATTCAGTCGGCTAAAAAGCAGATGTTTGAGAAAAATATTTACAAAAATTATAAAAAAGTAATTTCCCTTTTCTTAACTATTAATGTTTAGGGTATATAAAAATTAGATGGCGGATGGCCCTTTCTCAAGCAGTTGAACTAATTACTGGTCTTAATTTTACAGACGGATAGATAATATTGAAGATAATGACAAAAGACAGTGTTGTACACTAAAGGCGAAAGACTGTATTGAATCAAAAGTCGTCGCGATTTGCCACAAAAAAACGCGACCTCGAGACGCAGG
Organism: Oreohelix idahoensis; assembly: GCA_024509875.1. NCBI lineage: Eukaryota > Metazoa > Mollusca > Gastropoda > Stylommatophora > Oreohelicidae > Oreohelix > Oreohelix idahoensis. Next base: position 180,343 of record JAMPIV010011885.1, read on the forward strand.
TGTTTCAAAATCTACGTAGCATGGAGAGAGAGGGGTATATTGTGGAAGCTGTGTCTAAAAATATAACTCTTTAACGCGACAAAATTTTTGGCAGGGGGAGAGAAAGGTTGGTTCAAAAAATCAAGTAACCGTTTTGTAGACCCAAACGCAAGTAGAGACGGACAGACTAACAGATAACCATCCATACTTGACTGAAGCATGACTGAAAGGACTTTAGTGTAGGAATTTGAATTTATAAAAAAAAACCAGGAGTTGATTGGCCACAGGACTAATCATATTATCCGCGCTCAGACGAGCTTTTTTGCCATTCCTCAATAGTTGTCCAGTTATAGACACAGTAAATTTCAAGTGTGGTGATTTCCAAATGAAATAAATTGAAATAAGTTCAGGGACGCCATACTATAGCCAGCAGCTCAGCTGAGTTTTGCTAGCATTTCTGTGTTCTTTATTCATAATCTGGTAAGATTGAAATTATTTCTTTGTATATTTTGCCCTCTTCTCTTGTTTTAATGTTCGAGTGATTTGATACTGCCATATCGAAATCTAGCCTTACAAACAAGTAGGGATTCGCCCCTGGAACCCCCCGCCTAGTTCAGGGGTCTAGGGACAAACAATATATAAACTACAGCAAGGTTTTAGGAAGGGTGATCAAGTGTTGATCAACTAACAGTGAATATGCAATATCACCTATCCTATTCTTTATGGCAGTTGAGATACATGCACCTATTTCAGAAATTGTAGGGATGGGGGAAACTTACCTATGCGAAACCAACTAGTGTAAGATGTGCGCTGTCTGGTCAGAGAGAACTGACCCATGTTGACATGTGGTGTTATTGTAATTTGTTATGTGTAGAAGTGGCTTATTAGTTTAAGGTTATGGAGCAAAAACCAATACTTTATTTAGAGCTGTGAGTTCGATCTTGACACTAAGGGTGGTGTACAAATCGTGATTAATACTTGAAGTGAGGACCGAGCCGGGGTTTTGTTCCCCCCCCCCTCTTCCTCCCCCCCCCCCCCCCCCCCCCCCGTGTTACCATTGCGACAGAACATCTGTGTATTGCTCAAAGCACGGAGAGGTGGGGCCATCATATTCCAGCACCACAACAAATCTGGCAAAGTTAAGTAGGCTAGCTGGCCTGCTGAACTTACACCAACTTCATAAAACTAGCACCCAAGAGAATTTACTACTGAACGCATCCATTTCCTTCTATCATTAATCGACAATGCTGTATTAGGCATAAAACAGGGCGGATGAAGCCACCACAACAGCACATCCCTTCATAGTTTTCCCAGAAAAATAAACATTACGCCCGTAATACTATAACTTATCTTTGAAGATTGCATATGTAAACAATCTTTCATTTAACATGCCTTTCATCATGCCATTTCATTCATAAATTTCCAGAATCTTTGATACGTTCTGGGCCCAAATCACCCCTTGGATCGTAACAAATAAATTTAAAAAAAGATTTTTATTCAAACTATAACCCCCCTATATGCAATTGTTCATTGTGATCTAAAATTATATTGGACGTATTAGCCTTCAATAATATTGAGGGTGTGTGTATAAGTCCAAACCCCCCAACACATTGCATTTCTAACCTCGCTATTAACGTTAGCCACCACATTCCATTCGTAAACCCCCGATATGTGTTGAGTTATAAACATTAGTTACGCACTACAAATTGCCTTCTGTCTCTTCCCAGATCCCAAACACACTGATCCTACACATCTTCCACCCTCCACCCCCACGGTTTCACACATCCCCATCCAATACCCTCAACATCACTCCCTAAAAAGTGGTACAAGACCCGTGAATTACTCAATAAACATCATCTACTTATTACACCCCAGTTTGTAGTCCCAAACAACAAAGTTTCACACAAATAACACAAACCAAACCCAAATCCCACTATACCAAACCCAACACTTTCCCAATACTACTAATTTATCACTACCCCATCCCATACCATCAAACAAAACGAACACATTAAAGACTCCTAGAATTACTTCTCACTACCAACTCCCCCCCCCCCCCCCCCCCCCCCCCCCCCCCCCCCCCTTTATTCTAAACCCCCTCCCCCCCCCCCCCCCTCCCCCCCCCCCCCACATTCTTATCCCCCCCCCAACTATTCCCCCCCAATTAAATCCATCCCTCCCCCCTTCTCATTTCCATCATTACCTCAAAACCAACACACTACCCTTATCATATCACCCACACAATCATTCTCTTCCCTCCCTTCCCCTCCAACCTACCTCTTCATCCCTCCACAACGTACATCCGTAATTTCATTCTCCTCTTAACTTTCTTCACTCTCCCAACCTCTCATCCTAAATTTCCTT